>SZWC01005044.1:28484-85129 GCA_023375785.1 Penium margaritaceum | reverse complement strand
CCCCCCCCTCCCCTCCCTCCCTCCTTCCGTCCTCATTGACAGCTGGTAGTCGCGGCACGCTTCTGCTGGTGCCTGACTTGATCCCCTGAACCTTGTTGGTCAACATATTGCCGCACCCCTCTCTGTCTCCCACCTTCCACCTCCCATCTCTCATCTCCCTATGTCGCTGTGCAGGGGTGGGCAAGACGGAGCTGGCCAAGGCGTTGGCGCAGTACCTGTTTGACAGCGAGGATGCGATGGTGCGCATCGACATGAGCGAGTACATGGAGAAGCACTCGGTGTCGCGCCTCATCGGCGCGCCCCCCGGCTACGTGGGTTACGAGGAGGGCGGCCAGCTCACGGAGGCGGTGCGGCGCCGGCCGTACTCCGTCATCCTGTTCGACGAAGTGGAGAAGGCCCACGGCGACGTCTTCAACATCTTCCTACAGGTGGGTGTGTGCGGCGAGTCGTGCTCCTGCAGTGCGAGCGAGAGCTGTGCATGCTCCCTTACACCTTGAACCCGTGCAGCGCTGTCATGGACTGTGTCTCGACTCGTGTTCTTGCCCAACCCATGTCGTCCGCCTGTGGCGCTGTCATGTGCCTTTTTCAGCTGGTTCCTCTGCCTTTCTGTGAGTGTGATGTTGTGAGCCTTGGAGTCGCATGTTCTGTGCGGCAGTGAGTGGCACTCGGTCACGCCTGTGCGACGGAAGACATGCTGGCGTGGACCTACCGTTTGGAGGTATGCTCTGCATCTCACTGTGACTCACAACTTGCACACCATGCGAAAAATCGGTGCTGCTGCTGCTGCTGCTGCAGATTTTGGACGACGGCCGCGTGACGGACTCGCAAGGCCGCAAGGTGTCCTTCACCAACGCCGTCATCATCATGACCAGCAACATCGGGTCGCAGTACATCCTCAACAGCGTGGAGGCCGCGGGCGGCGACCGCGAGGTCGCGTACCAGGTCATGAAGGAGCGCGTGATGGACGCGGCGCGCGCCGTCTTCCGCCCCGAGTTCATGAACCGCATCGACGAGTACGTCGTGTTCCAGTCGCTCGATCGCGACCAGATCCTCAAGATCGTGCGCCTGCAGCTCGCGCGTGTGGAGCAGCGGCTCAAGGACCGCAAGATTAGCCTGCGGGTGAGCGAGGCCGCCGTCGACCACCTGGGCCAGCTTGGGTACGACCCCAGCTACGGAGCCCGGCCCGTGAAGCGAGTGATTCAGCACAACATCGAGAACGAGCTCGCGCGCGGCATCCTGCGTGGGGAGTTTGGGGAGGACGACGTTGTGGTGGTGGATACGGAGATTGTGGGTACAAAGGAGGGCGAGATACCCACCACGCGCCTCGTGTTCAGTGTTGAGCACAAGGGTGAGCGCAGCGAGGTCAAGGCTGAGGCGCCGGTTCTAGAAGTTGTGTAAAGCCCTGAGATCATCAGGGAGTTCAGTAGCAATTAGTGGCTCTGTGAACGACACTATGTAAGGTTCTTGTGTGGGAAAAATGAGGATGATGAAACAAGAGCTATTCGAGTTGTCCACGAACCTTACCATCTTGCCCACTTTATTTGCCTAGAGATATCAAAATTGGATTTTTTTTTTTTTTTTGTTCTGCAAAAAGTGGACGAGTATTTACTGTCTGGTGTAGGCAGTGCTAGAGGGCACAGATGCAAGACTGCAAATATGTAGGACTGCTCACCAAGACAGGATCCGCAGTCATGGCGCAAGAGAGCGCGTAGTTTCCGTCACGGCAACAAGGAACGAACAAGAACGACGAGTAAGGAGCCACTGTAGTGCTGCCTGTCGGGAGTGAGCGAGCGAGCAGCGAGCTCGCTCTCGCTTGCTCCCATACGGGCGCGTGGTTCGAACAACCACTTGCTCGTGGGTATTTTTTCCTAGGCCACCTAGGAACCACATGGGTATTTTCCTAGCCACTAGACGGAACAAGACTCGGTCAATGACCCCATTGCACCCATGCTAAGCAAGCCCATGAAAACGTTGTAAGCATGCTTGCGAGGTCAGGACGCCAGCATGGAGCTGCTTGAAAGATTCTTGGCTGAAGCAGGTTGCCCGCTGAGAGGATACAGCTGGAAAACCTAGGCAGCAGCGCTGTTGATGGGGCAGCAGCGTTGTTGATGCAGCGTGCGGGCTTCCACGCTTGTTGCTTAAGTGTGCTGCCCCCTCAGTCTGCTGCTCTAGAGTCCAAGTCTAGAAGCTCTGGGTTTGTTACTCAGAAACGCGCGCGCCAGTGTTAGCGCCAGAAAGCAGTTGAAAACTGAAAGTGGTTGATTAGGAATGAAGAATGAGCAACAATGGGAGACCCCTCCAAGTTCTAGCTCCCCTCCACTAGTGTAGAACTTGTTACTCAGCTAACCAGCCAATCAGAAAATAGTCTAGGACCTAGTTTCTGGCAGGCAGGGTTTTCTCGGTGAGCCCTGCCAGACGCCCGACAGCCCAAAACCCGGGCGTCGTCTGTTTTGCCTGAAAAGTGCACCATACCATAATACCGCCGCTGCGCACGCAGTCCTGCGGTCAAAATCAGCTAGAAAAATAGCAGTAAAGAGTTATGGCTGCCCGAACCCAGGCAGTGCCTACGATAGTCAACGATGCCAAACATGGCCATACAGCAGGAGACACGGACCCTAGGCACCGCATGATGCTGCAGATGCAATGCCATAGCCAGACATAGTGCTAGGTGCATGCAGACAGCATCTGCAGTGGCAGTGACCGCCGGCGGCCCGACCATCGAGGAGGCCTGCCGATGGAGCTGAGCGCATCGCCAGAGGGAGGAGGCTCCAACGACAGGTGAGTGGGCCTCAGCGTGCGTCGGCTCCACCGAGCGACACTTCAGCAGCGTCAAGTCTCGCCGTCAATCATCTGCACGCCGATGTACACAAGCCGGGAGGACACAACACAGTACAATGAGAGATGCACGGAAACCAGCACTCCCCCATGACTCACAGGCGTAGTGCACATGTGCGGGCAGAGACACAATCAACGACCAAACTCCCCCAGGCCAAGCAAAAATGCAAGTAGGGACAGAGAGAGTCACTCACAGACGCATGCCGACTGAACTCACAGCCTTCTTGAACGAGTCGCGCTTCAGTGCCTTGGTCAAGAAGCCAGCCAACTGCCGTGCTGTCTCAACCCACACGATGCTGATGTTGCCGTCATGCAACAACGAACGCACATAGGGACACTCAACGTTGATGTGCTTTGTGCGTGTGTGATGCACGCCGTCATTGTCGGCGATGGCCATGGCACTCTCACTCTCACAATGCAACGTGATGGATGCGAGAGACTGACGCAACTCGGACAACAGACGACACAACCACACACTCTCGCATGCGCCTGGGCTAAGAGCAATGTACTCGGCCTCAGCAGTGCTGCGTGCAATGCACCCCTGCTTGCCACTGCGCCAGGACACAGCTGTGCTGCCAATCAGAAAGATCCAGCCAGTGCGACTCTTACCGTCCGGACTGCCGGCCCAGTCACTGTCGGTGTAGCCCACCGCGACAACAGACGGCTGACGGCGGAACATGAGACCTCGCCGAGGAGTCGAGACGACATAGCGTAGTACTCGGATCGCAGCCTTGTAGTGGAGGTGACGCGGCTCCTGAGAAAATTGGGCCAGGAGGTTGACAGCGAACGCGATGTCTGGGCGCGTCGTCGTCGCCAGGAACATCAGTGACACGATGTCTCACAGGACTCTTCAGCTTCGCCTGACCATCGGGTGACATGGGTGAGGATGCGCTCGGCACGAGTGGCAGGTCCTCCGCAAAGCGGGTAGACAGCGTCTGTACATAGGTGGCCTGGTGGATGTGCAGGACGCCCTGGGAGCGATCATGCTCAAGCTCCATGCCCAGGAAGACTCTGGCAAATCCGAGATCCTTCATCTAGTAGGCGGCGTGCAGCAAGTCCTTGACACACTGGATGGCAGCCGTGTCTGGCGACGTAATGAGGAGATCGTCAACGTAAACCAGAACAGCGGCAAAAGTCTGGCCTCGCGGGCTGACAAACATTGCAGGGTCAGCGGTGCTACGCTGGAGTCCGCCACGAAGGAGCGTGCTGCTGATTTCTTGGTTCCAGCACCGAGGCGACTGCTTCAGGCCATACAAGGCCTTACGCAGTCGCCAGACTCTTCCGGTGCCATCGTCGAAGCCTGGGGACTGCACCATGTAGAGCTCCTCACCCTCCAGTGAACCATGGAGAAAGGCGTTGCTCACATCCATCTGATGCAGCTCCCACCCATGCTGGGCGACCAGGCTGAAGAGCGTCCGTCTAGTGGAGAACCGGCCAACTAGGGCAAAGACCTGGTCGTAGTCGACCCCAGAAATCTGGGCAAATCCCTTGGCTGTAAGGCGGACCTTGTACTTGTCCAAGGACCCGTCAGGCTTCCACTTGCGCCGAAAGACCCACTTGGCGCCGATGGCCTTCCGACCTGGAGGAAGGTCGACGAGTCGTACACATAGTGCTGTCGGATAGCGGCGAGCTCATCGGCGTAGGCAGCGTCCCAGTGTGCGGCCTCAGGAGAGGCTCGTGCCTCGCGCAGGGTGGCTGGGTCCTCCGGGCGTGCTGTGGAGCGGACTGAGAGAGCGTGTGCATCTCGAGCCCCAGGTGGGATGCGTGCGAGTCTAGCCACGAAAGCATACCGATGCTCGTGATGAAGCATGGCGTAGCCTAGTGCGGAGCCCGGGTGAAGGTCTGCAATGATGGCCGAGGTGGTCAAGCCGAGGGCCTTGGTGCCAGGGTCCCCACTCACGACCGTGGGAGTGAAATAGACACGTGGGGCCACAGGGGGGTCGAGGCGTCACGGAGCGTGGTGCGACGGTCTGCGCGCTCACCGATGGTCTGGGTCAGAGGCTGCCGCCTGGGCCACGTGTGTAGCGTGGCAGGGCAGGCGATGGCACTGAGTCCGACGGGCCAATGGAGGCGGACGGGACTGCTGGCCCGAAGGGGCCAGCGGGCGCGTCGGGACCTGCTGGCCCGGAGTGGCCAGCGGACGCAACTGGGACTGCCGGCCCGGAGGGACCGACGGATGCGACTGGATCTGCCGGCCCGGAGGGACCGACGGATGCGACTGGATCTGCCGGCCCGGAGGGACCAGTGGACGCGACTCGGGCTGCCGGTCCGGAGGGACCAGGGGACGCAACTGGGGCTGCCGGCCCGGAGGGACCAGGGGCCGCAACTGGGGTTGCTGGTCCGTAGGGACCAGCGGACGCGACTGGGGCTGCCGGCTGAGAGGGACCAGTGGACACGACTCGGGCTACCGGCCCGGAGGGACCAGCGGACGCGATTGGGGCTACTGGCTCAGAGGGACTAAGGGATGTGTCACCCGGAAGCGACAGGACGGAGGACGGACTCACCACTCCCCCATGCGATGGGATAGACACGGACGAGCCAGAGTGAATGAGGTCGCGAGGAAACATGTCCTCGAAGAAGAGGGCATCCCGGGACTTGACGATGGAGTGCCGGGAGGGATCCCATAACCGCCAAGCCTTGGACTGACGAGAGACACCAAGGAAGGTGTAGGGACCTCCGCGGGGGGCGAGCTTGCCGCCCTGCTGCGGGGCGGGCAGCCACACAATGGCCACGCAACCCCAGACGCGAGCTGGGCGGAGGTCAGCTCGCTGACCGCACCAATGCTGGTACGGTGTGGACTGGCGGGGAAGGGGACCATGGGGAATCCGGTTCCAGACCCAGGTCATGTAAGCCGTGGCTTCAAAATAGAAGCCATCAGAGAGACCGGACTCGACCCGCATGGTGCGGACGGCGTCGGCCATGGTACGGTTCCACCGTTCGGAGACAACTTCTGGACGGGCGTATAGGGCGCGGATGTCTCATGGTGGATCCCGCGGGAGGCAAGAAAGGTCGTGGCCTCACCCATGTACTCACCACCACGATCGGAGCAAAAGTGGCAAAGAGAGCGGCCACACTCGCGCTCCGCGAGGACAAGCCAGTCCTGGATGGCTCGGGCGATATCGCTTTTCTGCCGAAGGCAGAAGACCTAACAGTAGCGTGAATAGTCGTCAATGACGGTGAGGACATAACGACCGTGTTCGCCGACGGACTCGGTGGGGAGAGGGCCCATGACGTCGGAATGGACAAGGTCGAGAGGGGCGGATGCACGGGAGGAATACAAAGGGTGCGTGGACCGGTGCATTTTCCCCTTAGCGTAATCAATGCACTCAGTGGGACACGGGAGGGGGAAAGTCTCCGGGTCAAGGCCCTTGGTTGGCTGGGTGTGGAGCATGCTGTCTACGGCGCTAGAGTGGACGTGGCAGAGGCGATGGTGCAAGAGGCTAGTGTGCTGAGGAGAAAGCGTACTGGTGACAAACACATGGCCTGTGGCGGCCGATGGGGAGGAGACGGAAGAAGAGGAGGAGAGGCGAGGTACATGCCACAGGTTTCCACAGGCGGTGACGTGCAGTACGATAAGACCAGACAGACGCAATGACATAGTGCCAACACCACGCGAGTGCACAACGTCCATGCTCATGCGGTCAAGGGCAGTGACAGACAGGAGAATGAGCTCGAGACCAGGAACGAAGTGGATATCGGTCAGAAAGACGTCACCGGGAAGGACCACGGAAACGAACGACGCCAACACCACGGACAGGCAGCACCTGTCCGGAGCCTATCCGGACACCGGAGACACCGCGAACAGGACCGAGCATACTGAAGGCCTCATGATAGGCCGTCATGTGATGCGTGGCCCCGGAGTCAGTGATCCAGGTCTCGGCAGGGTCTTGGACCGGGGTCGCCAGATCGCTCACGGTCACATGGCAGGAAGCAAGGGATGCGGACGCAGTGGAAGGAGGCGCGAACCGAGACTGCCAATCGTCAAGCCATGCAACGTCGTCATGGGAAGGGATAGCACAGGCCATGGGAGACGACGAGACAGACGAGGAGACGGGACACGACCGTAGCTCATTCTCAGTCATGCAAGGCTGGGCAGGAGAGCAGGAAGGGATGCAAGTCGCACTTCCCTGGGGAGGAGGGCGAGGCAGGCTGAGCTGGAGCGCGATGAACTGCTCCAACTGACGCTTACGAGAGGACGATCCGGGGGTGTAGACGGAGTGCAGGATGATGGCGCCGGAGCCCGGGTAGAATGAGGACTGTGCTGGCGTGGACTGCTGCGGCGCTGGTGTCGGCTGGACTGGCAAAGCAACCGGAGTGGTGGAGCTGCTGGATGAGGCCGAAGTGTCAGAGTCGGCGGCAGAGGCGAGACGGCGCTCCCGCTGGCGACGCATGGTGGCAATGACGCGCGCCTCGTCCGTTGGTAGAGGGCACGTGTACCACCCGTGCCCGGGCTGTTCACAGTTGTGGCAGACCGAGGCTCTACCACTGGACCTGATCGACGGTCGTTGCTGTTGCTGTTGTGGACCCTTGCCTTTCTTGTTCCGATGCTTCTTCTTCCTCGACGTCGATGAGGTGGCTGCGACGGGGGAATCAATAGCCACGGAGGCGACGGCAGGGGAGGCGAGGACCTCCGTGCGCTGGAGACGTGACTCCAGACGAGCTTCCTCAATCCGGAGGAAGAGCTCGTATGCCCAGGGCATGAGGGTGCCCTGGGCCACCATGGTGGAGAGGATGTCGTGAGAGTAGTGGACGAAGACGTCCGCGTACGCTTCGGTGGCACCGCGCTTGATGGTGAGGAGCGCGACCAGAGGGGGTGGGGCAGAGGTCCCGAGGCGACGGAGGATGTCCTCTGCCCGCTGCCAGTAGGAGGTGACCGTCTCGGTCTCCCCCATGTGCAGGGAGTTGAACTCACGCAGCAGGCGGCTGGTCTCAGCCTCGCTGGACAGGCGATGGGGATGAGTGAGGACGCGCCACGCGGCTGCAAGGTCCGATGTGGTGCCACCGGTGAAGTCGCCTAAGAAGGGCTCGAGGACAAGGCGGGAAGTCGGAGGGGCGACAGGGACTAGAGCACGGGCGGCATGACCAGCGTCATATAACTGGTCGGCTAGGGTGGTGTCATACGGCAAGGTGTAGTATGCCCACAGGCCCTCACCCTGTGCCCAGATCCAGAAGCTGAGCTCCCAGCTCCGGAACTGCTCGCCGGCCTGAAGCGGCGGCGGCGGCGTCTCAAAGTCCTTTGGGCTGAGGCCGGCATCCAGAGTGGGGCCAAGGACAGAGGTCACTGTCTGCCGTTGGCGCTGAGTCTGCTGCTATGCCAGGTAATGTGTGGCTGCAGACACAGGTGGGCTGGCGTGCCCTGGAGAGGTGAAGGATGGAAGCGCACTGGTGGCAGTCTGAGAGACCAACAGCTATAGTGCCGCAAGCTGCTGCGTAAAGGCGGCGAGCTGTTGCTGAAGAGCAGCGAGGGGATCAGGGTTGTCGCCAACGACGCCAGAGGGCTGCCGCCGCTGCCGCTGCTGCTGCTGCTACTCCTGCTACTGTTGATGCTGCTGCTGCTGCTGCTTCTGCTACTGCTGTTGCTCCTGCTACTGCTGCTACTGCTTCTGCTACTACCGCTGCTCCTGCTGCTGCTGCTGCTGCTCCTACTGCTCCCGCTGCTCCTGCTGTTGCTGCTGCTGCTAGTGCTACTACTGCTGCTGCTACTGCTCCTGCAGCCGCTACAAGAAAGGGGGGGTGGGGGTCCTCCCAACAGAGGAGGATCCCTCCCCAGTGGGGCTACCAGCCATGATGTGATGCCCCTTTGTTTTTTTTCTTGTGGTGCTGATGTCAGCTGTGACGTGAGCTGAGGGAGGTGGACGTCCTGCCCACCATTAGGTTTATTTCCCCATTCCCTTGCCCCCCTTTTTTGGTTTTTTTGAGTTGATGACATCAATATTGACGTCAGTAGTGGGATGCTGACGTCAGCAGTGGCGGTTGTTGGGGCCGCCACTGAAGCTGCTGCTGCTGTTGGTGCTGCTGCTGCTGTTGCGGTTGGTGCTACTACTGCTGCTGCTGCTGCTGCTGCTACTGCAGCTGATGCTGCTGTTACAGTAGCTGTTGCTGCTACTGCGGCTGTCGCTGCTACTGCTATTGCTGCTGTTGCTACTATGGCTGCAGTTGCAGCAGCAACTGCTACTACTGCGGGCTGCTGCGACTACTGTGGCGGCTACAGCAGCAAAGGCAGCTGCTGCAACCGCGGCAATGAAGCTAGTGGGATGGGGGATTTTTTTCTCTTGCATTTTTTTTTCCTTCTCTTGTCTGTCACAGCGGGCAGCTGCCTGCTGTTAGCTGTGAACAGCGGGCTGGTGCTTGCTGGCAGCGAGCTGCCACTCGCTGGCAGCAGCGGGCTGCTGCTCGCTGCTCGCTTGCTGCGGGCAGCGAGCAGCAGCAGCCGCTGCTGGCAGTTGCTCGCTGCAGCCGCTGCTGCAGCCGGCTGCTCGCTACTACGACTGTTGGAGCCTACTGCTGCTGCTGCACGCTGCTGCAGCTATTGCTTGCTGCCGCTGCTGCTCGCTGCTGCTGCGGGCTGCTCCTGCGGGCTGCTGCTGCTGCAGGCTAAAGCTGTGGGCTGCTACTGCTGTGAGCTGCTGCTGCGGGCTGCTGCTGCTGCGGGCTGCTGTGAGCTGCTACTTCTGCCTGCTGCTGCTGCTGCACGCAGCTGCTGCTGGCTGCTGCTGCCACTGCTCACTGCCATTGCCTGCTGCTGCCACTGCTACAGACTGCTGCTGCTACATGCTGGTGCGAATCACTGCACCTGGATGACGTTGTAGCGTGCGTCGTCGCCCGCAGGTGTTGGACGCAACCTGCCGCTCACCTCCTCGCGTCACGCGTGGGGGTCAGCGCTGCCGAAAAATTTTGGCAGCATTTCCCCTGGCCCAGTGGTCGTGGGAAAAAATATGACGCCGCCACTAGGCGGGTCAATGCTGCCGGAAAAAACCCGGCAGCATTTCCCCTGCACTGGCGCGTATGGGGGTCCGCCGGCGTTGTCTGGCACCTGTACGCCAGTCTTCTGCTGCTGCTGCTACACTCTGGCTCTGATACCAAGCTGGAAAACCTAGGCAACAGGTTGGGGCAACAGCGTTGTTGATGCAGCGTGCGGGCTTCCACGCTCGTTGCTTAAGTCTGTTGCGTCCTCAGTCTGCTGCTCTAGAGTCTAAGTCTGGAAGCTCTGGGTTTGTTACTCAGAAACACGCGTGTCAGTGTTAGCGCCAGAAAGCAGCTGAAAACTGAAAGTGATTGATTAGGAATGAAGAATGAGCAATAATGGGAGACCCCTCCAAGTTCTAGCTCCCCCCCACTAGTGTAGAACTTGTTACTTAGCTAACATGCCAATCAGAAAATAGTCTAGGACCTATTTTCTGGCAGGCAGGGTTTTCTCGGTGAGCCCTGCCAGACGCCCAACAACCCAAAACCCGGGCGTCGTCCGTTTTGCCTGAAAACTGGACCATACCATAACACCGCTAATGTGCACGCAGTCGTGCGGTCAGAATCAGCTAGAAAAATAGCAGTAAAGAGTTATGGCTGCCCGAACCCAGGCAGTGCCTACGATAGTCAACAATACCAAACAGGGCCATATAGCAGGAAACACAGACCCTAGGCACCGCATGATGCTGCAGATGCAATGCCACAGTCAGACACAGTGCTAGGTGCATGCAGACAACATCTGCAGTGGCAGTGACCGCCGGCGGCCCGACCACCGAGGAGGCCTGCCGATGGAGCTGAGTGCATCGCCAGAGGGAGGAGGCTCCAACAACAGGTGAGTGGACCTCTGCGTGCGTCGGATCCACCGAGCGACACTCCAGCGGCGCGAAGTCTCGTCGTCAGTCATCTGCACGCCGATGTACACAAGCCGGGAGGACACAACAGAGTATAATGAGAGATGCACGAAAACCAACAGATACGCCGACGAAAGGGTCGAGCACGGAGTGTAGTCTCTTCTCTGTTCAATCACCTGTATAGGTGTGGTGGGTTTGCAGCAAGGCCAGAGGTCACCACGTTGGGTCTGACACATCAGCCAACACTCCCCCATGACCCACAGCCAAACTGCACACAGACTGGTACAAGCACACCAGCGACGTCACGAGTAGTGATGATGGACTATACACAGACGCATTGCACAGCAAATCAGCCAGGCGCATCATGAACGCACAACAGACCCAAGGCGTGCACTGCTGCTTGAAGACGTTATTTCTCAGTTTCTTTGTGAGAAAGTCAGCTCGTGTTGTTCGCTGCTGTCTGGTGTCAACCCACATGATCTGGACATCCCCTGCAGCCGCACGCTTGCGTACAAAATGATGCTCAACATTGATATGCTTTGTGCGGGTGTGATGCATGCCATCGTGCTCAGCAATCACTTTTGTGCTTTTGACTGTCACAGTGTAGAGTGATGCAGCGGATGGAAACGCACAATTGATGTAAGAGACGACAGAGCCAAACACTTTCACATGTGCCTACGCCTAGAGCAACATACTGTGCCTCACTGGAGCTGCGTGCAACACAGCCTTGCTTGCCACTTTTCCACGAGATCGTTGTCCCACCGACAAGGAAGATGTACCCCGTGCGACTGCGAGCATCCACATCATGCGCCCAATCGCTGTCAGTGTACCCATCCACAACCACGGACGGTTGTGCATGATAGCAGAGCCCAACCCGTGCCGTCCGGAGTGCATACCTGATAATGTGCAGAGCCACCTCCATGTGGCGTGACCTGGGGCACTGGGAGAACTGAGCCAGAAAGTTCACGGCAAAGGCGACGTCAACCCGCGTAGTGGTAGCCATGTACATCAGGGAGCCGATCACTCGCAGGTAATCAGTGACATCCACTGGCTCCCCCAGCTTGGACACGTCCAGTGTTTTCAACAAGCGCTGTCTGGCAGGGGTCATTGGTGTGGACGCAGTGGGGACAGACGCAAGGAGGGGAGCGAAGCGCTCCTCCAGGCTCCTGACATAGGCAGCCTGGTGGACGTGGAGGACGCGGCGAGCGCGGCCACGCACTATTTCCATGCCCAGAAAGACACGGCTGGACCCAAATCCTTCATCTTGTATGCGGACTACAGCAAGGACTTCACAGACGCAACAACCTCTTGGCTCGGAGACGCGATCAGCAAGTCATCGATATACACAAGGATGGCAGCAAACGGTGCCGACACTGGGGTGACAAAGAGTGTAGGATCTACTGTGCCCAGATGGTACCCGCCCTTCTCCAGGGTGGAGGTAATCTCCTGATTCCAAGACCTCGGGGACTGTTTCAGACTGTAAAGGGCCTTGCGCAGTCTCCAGACTCTGTTAGTGCGGTCTGTGAATCGTGGTGGCTGCACCATGTAGATCTTCTCATCCAACTGTCCGTGCAGAAAGGCGTTGTCGTCCATCTGCTCAAGTTCCCAGTCATGGTGTGCCATGAGACTGAGGAGAGCACGAGTAGTGGTGTAGCGACCGACGGGAGCAAATGTCTCGTCGAAATCTACCCCTGGGACTTGGGAAAATCCCTTGGCAGTGAGGCGTGCCTTGTAATTTTCAAGCTCGCCATTGGGCTTGTATTTTTGCCGGAACACCCAGCGGGCGTCAATGGCCTCCCGGCCTGGGGGCAGATCGACCAGTTCATATACGACATGATCGTCTAGAGCTCTCAACTCATCTCGCATGGCGGCCTCCCACTGTTGTGAGTCAGACGCTGCCCGTGCCTGTCGGACTGTGGTCGGATCAGGGGACGGAGGTGACGCTGAAGTGGTCGCAAGACACTCTGCCACACTGTCAAGCATAGCATCCTCAAGAGTGCGCTCATGCTCCATCAAGAGCAGCGTGTACCCAAGGACAGAGGTGGGGTGGACAACCCCTGTGGCCAGGCCTAAGGCATCCATGCTGGTTGGCACAGTTGGGGACTGCTCAGGATGAGACTGCGGCGGTCGGGAGTGAGACGCCGAGGCACTGGCAGAGCAGGTGGGCAGAGCGCGGAGGCATCCACCGCGGACAAAAGGTGAGAGAGGTGCAAGACCAGGTGGAGCAGTGGGAGTGGCCATGGCAGGAGCAGGCGGACTGGGGGCAGTCGACGGGAGCGAACTCGAGGGAGACGCAGAGGAGTGCGCAGGTGAGACGGACGCAGAGGGAGTAGGAGAGGAGGAAGGAGCGGGGGAGACCGGGGCGCTGGGTGACACGGCCGGAGAAGGTACATCGGGTTGTGAGGGCACAGTGGCAGACACTTGGGGACGCAACGAGGGAGAAGGCTGCAGGGAAGGACCGGCAGCAGGGACTGCAGGGGCTGGAAATATAGCAGGACCGACCTCCCCCCTCAACCGACAGAGCGGGAACAGGGGGGCCGAGGGCGCAGGACGGCTCAAGTCACGGAGAAAGAGAGACTCAAAGAATAGGACGTCACAAGATTCGATGACTCTGTGGCGCTCCGGATCCTAGAAGCGTCAGGCCTTGGATTGGGCAGAAACACCCAGAAAGGGATAAAGGTGCCCATGTGGGGAGAGCTTGCCCTCGCGCATGTCCTCAGGAAGCCAGACGGAGGCAAGGCTACCCCAGACACGAGCCAGACGAAGGTCGGCACGAGTACCATACCAGCGTTCGAAAGGGGTGACCGTACGAGGGAAAGGACCGTGGGGAACACTGTTCCAGACCCAGGTCATGTAACTCATCGCCTCGAAGGCAAAGAGAGGAGGGAGACCGGACTCAGAAGAGGGTGCGAACACCAACCGCGAGAGTCCGATTCCAACGCTTGGAGACACCATTATGTTGGGGTGTGTATGGAGCGGATGTCTTCAGACACACCCCCTTGGACTCGAGGAACCGTGCGGTGGGACAAAGAAATTCACCACCACGGTCACTGCGAAAGACTCCCAAGGACCGTTGACACGACCGTTCAGCCTGGAGAAGCCAGGTCTCGAGAACCAAACAAACATCACTCTTCTGACGAAGAGCAAAAATCCAACGAAAACGAGAGAAATCGTCCGTCAAACACAGGACATACCGCCCGGAACCCCCAAGGAAGTCATGGGATAGGGGACCCATGACGTCAGCATGGACAAGATCAAGGGGGTGAGGCGACCGGTAATCAAAGGAAACAAATAGGGAACGATGCATCTTGCCTTGGGCACAGTCGAGACAGTGAGAAGGGCAAGGCGGGGGGAAAGTGGCCAGAGACAGGCCAAGCGCAAGCTGGAGGAGAAGCATGCTGGTCACCGCGTCAGTGTGCACATGGCCAAGGCGACGATGCAAAAGCTGAACGTAGTCAGGGGAGAGAGAGGGAGAAACATGGGAAGGAGAGGAGCCAACAGAGGGGTTAGAGGTGGCAAGCAAAGGCACACGGTAAAGCTTATCACACTTGACACCCTGGAGGACCACACGACTAGAAGGACATAGACGAACAGTACCAACACCCTGGCTGGCAGAGAAATCCATGCGCTGATCATCGAGGGAGGTCACCGACAGCAGACTGAGCTCCAAAGAGGGCACGTACAGAATGCCAGGCAAGAGCAACACACCACTGGGTCCAACAAAGCGAACGACACCCACACCCTGAACAGGAAGCAACTGGCAAGAACTGGTGCGCACAAAGCGAACGGGACCGGCAGGATCCAACGCGAAGAAGGACGAACGATCGGATGTCATGTGGTAGGTGGCACCAGAGTCAAGGACACAGAAGCCACCAGAGACACAAGCACGTGGAAGGACACCACACGTGGCAAAAATACTGACAGGGGGAGAGGACAAGTCACAGGCGGTGAGACAATGTGGAAGAACGAAGGACTGCCAATGCTCTACCCACGGAATAGACGCAGAATGGGACACAAGGACGTGACCGGAGGGGTCCCCATGAAGAACAGTGTCAGTTTGACAGGAGGGACCTTTGGCCAATGCAGTCACACTCTCACCTCCCTGATCGCAAAGGTGGAGACGCTACAGAAGGGACTGCTCCAGCTGGTGCTCGCCGCTGACGGACGGTGCCGACGACGGAGCAGGTGACCCCGAGGGAGAAGGAAGCCACGGAGGAGGGAAGTAGGCGGGAGAGGGCGGCCCGGCGTAGACCGGGGCGCCGTACGGCAGCGGCCAGCCCCAGGGATACGGCGCTGGAGGAGGTGCGGAGAGGACGCCAGTAGTGGAATACGCCTGAGCAGAGGGGGAACTCGTTGATCGAGATGTCGTACTAGAGCCGGAGCTGGAGCTGGTCGTGGAAGAGGAGGCGGAGCCGCTGGGCCGCGCCCAGTGAGCACGCATGGCGCGTGCCAGGCGTAGGTCATCGGGCGGTGCCGGGCACTTCCGAGCAGAGTGCTCGGAAGAGCCGCAGTTCCAACACACCACCTCACAAGGGACACAAGGAGAGGCAGCGTCAGCGGGCTTCCCCTTGCCGCGGCCCTTGCCACGGCCACATCCACGACCCTGAGAGGCAAGGGCTGTAGCCGTGGAGGAGGACGTGAAGCTGGAGGCGGCGCTGGAGGAAGAGGGAGAGGAAGAGGGAGAGGAAGCCGTGGTGACAGCGGCAACGCTGGCGACGGCTGAACGATGGAGACACTTGTTCTGGAGGCTGGTCCACCAGGCAGCGAGGCGGTCATCGACGAAGTCCCAAAGGGCGCCAACACCAGGAGGGGACCGTGTGGGCACATGTTGAGATGCGAGGCGCTGCAACTCAGCTGGTTTGATGTTGCGGAGGAGGTCAGACAGCTCGGGGACTAACCCGTTGACCATGGTGAGGACAACAGACAGTTGCCTAGGTGCGGCGGCGTCGAGCTCACGAAGGAGCTTCAGCCCGCGGGCCCAGTACGCATCAGCCGATTCATCCGCACGCATGAGAAGCATGTTAAACTGCACGGTGAGCGCACTTTGAGCCGCCTGACCAGTGACGGTGGTTCGGCGGCGCAACATGGTGTATGCACCAATGGGATCAGCCTGTCGCTGGGCAGCAGGGTCCGCATTGTAAGTTCCAACATCGTCGACTAGCGTCTCAGGCGCAGCGGCAATGAGAGCGCGGACAGCACGAGCGGACTCAGCAGCGACAGGAGTGAAGGGTGCGACCGCCGGGAAGTAGTATTTCCATAGGCGTTCCCCCCTGAGCCCAGGCGCTGAAGCGCGTCTCCCACGAGGAGAAGGCGAGCCTAGTGGCCAGAACAGGAGGTTGAGAGAAGAAGTCATGCTGACGCGGTGGAGCGGCGGAAGCGGCAGCAGGGGAGGTGTTGGCAGGTGAGATGGCAGCGATGCTCTGAGCGGACTGGGAAGAGGAAGCACCAGCAGAAGAGCCAGTAGGGGGGACAGACGCTGGAGGGAGGCGCTTAAGTACAATGGCAGCGACTTCATCAGCAAAGGTGGCGCGATTGTCATTTGCGACTTTGAGGCAATCTTCGGCCTCGCGTTGAGCCTCGTGAGCGAGGTTCAGCTGACGCTGCAGGTCCGCAATGACTGACTCATTGTCACCAGGCATGGTGACGACTTTGGGACTCTGCCGGACAATTTTTGGCAGAGTTTCTCCCTCCCCAGTGGGCGTGGGGAAAATGGGTGTGTCTTCTGCACGTAGAGGAGGTGCTGCAGGAAAACCCACCCCCAATCAGACAAGACAAGTCACCGCAAGAAGCGTAGAAAACACAAGCCCAACAGCAAAGGAAAGTAGGTGGACAGGTCACGAGGCTGTGGGAGGAGATGGGCGGCGGAGAAAGGAAAGCAGCGGGGGAACGGCGGCAGCAAAGGCTACAGCCAAGACTGAGGCTGCCGCAGCACCGGAGACAAGGAGAGTGAGGGCTCCTGTGAGTACTGCCACGCTGAGTGTGGTGGTGACGGCAGCAGCTGAGATGAGGGCGGTGACGATGCCGAAGCTAGCCGATGGAGAAGCGAACGCAGATGTAGCAGCGGTGGCGGTGGAGGTGCGAATGGATGCCGATGCCGCCGCCGTAGCTGATGCGGCAGATGCGATGGCGGATGCAACACCTGATGCAGCCGCTATAAGCTGTGTGCCTATGTCAGCAGCTGCGGTAGCAATGTGGCCAAGTACTACTGCTGTCTCCGTGTAGGTCTCGGCGGCCCTGCCGGCTGATGTGGCGGCAGGGGCACGTGAGGCCCGAGTTACTGCTGCAAATGTAGCTGCGGCGGCAGCGGCAACATCTAGGACAGTGGAGGCCGCACGTGTGAATGTGTCAGAGAGAGCGGCAGCGTCCTCTAAGAATGCCGTCCAAAGTTGGGAGAGGGTGATGTTGTCAGAGACGACGACGCGAGGCTGGGGACCGTCGGGAGAAGCGGGAGGGGAAATGATTACCGAGGGTTGACGTGCCGAACCCGGCAAAGGAGGCGGCGGAGACCCGGCGCTTGTGTCGTCACCCGCACGAAGTCGTGAGCGCGAGCGGTGGTGCGCAGGCCGTCCCTCGTAGTACGTTCCAGGCTGCTGTGATCCAATGGCCTCGCGGGACGCCAGCTTGGCGGATGGCGCCACCGATGTGGCGACGGCCTGCTGCGAGTGGCGGCCTGTCTGCTTCAGCGGCAAAGGAGGCTCAGCGTTCAGGGGTGATGTGCCACCACGCTGGTCCAGGCCGCAGCTCCTTCGCTCCTACGACGGTGGTTGTGGGAGCGATGGAAAAAGGGGGATGAAGGAGCCGTGGGAACCCGCAGCCAACGTGATTAGCGCGTGGGAGAAGGGCAGAAGTGAGGCGGCTGAGTGCAAGAGGCTTGCTGCTCGCTGCTGCTGCGGCTCACGTGTGCCGACAATGGCGTCGACGACGGCAATGGGCGTGAGGAGGTCCACATGATCGTCGGCTCCGTGAGTTGCTCGCGATGGATCTGATACCAGTAGAAAGTGCTAGAGTGCAAAGATGCAAGACTGCAAATACGTAGGACTGCTCACCAAGACAGGATCCACAGTCATAGCGCAAGAGAACGCGTAGTTTCAGTCACGGCAACAAGGAACAAACAAGAACGAAGAGTAAGGAGCCGCTATAGTGCTGCTCGTCGGGAGTGAGCAAGCAAGCAGCGAGCTCGCTCTCGCTTGCTCCCAGACGGGCGTGTGGTTCGAACAACCACTTGCTCGTGGGTATTTTTTCCTAGGCCACCTAGGAACCACATGGGTATTTTCCTAGACACTAGACGGAACTAGACTCGGTCAATGACCCAATTGCACCCATGCTAAGCAAGCCCATTAAAAATTTGTAAGCATGCTTGCGAGGTCAGGACGCCAGCATGGAGCTGCTTGAAAGATCCTTGGCTGAAGCAGGTTTCCCGGTGAGAGGATACGCCGACGGAAGGATCCAGCACGGAGTGTATTCTCTTCTCTAGTCAATCACTTGCACAGGTGTGGTGGGTGTGCAGCAAGGCCAGAGGTCACCACGTCGGGACTGACACATAAGCCAACATCTGGTGCACTCACGCTCGACCGCTCTTCTTGAGGTGCAATGTTGCACACACAGAATTATGGCAGCATGTGGCTTTTCTAATTATTGCAGCTAGTGGACCAGCTTGCACACATACCATGCCATACCCAACAGAAAGATCTAGCAAAGACTCCCAGGTTGATACAGGAGGGAGGGGGATGTGGGGAGAGCGAGTGTGAAGTTAAGAAGCTACAAATGATTGGGAGAGAGTGAGGGAGAGGTAGTGGAAGTGACACCGCGGGTTTCCCTATGATCTATGGACAACAATGTACATGCACATAAAGAGGTCATGCATCCACACCATAAGTTATGCTCCCTCGTACTCTTATGCCCCCACAATCTAGCAAGCCACAAAACTGCGATGATGAGCACATGAAGGGTTGGGGCGCAGAGGGAACAAGATGAGGAGAGGATGAGAAACTGCTAGGAAGCTTCCTAGCCTTTCTTTCGCTGACATGGCAACACAGTCCAGTCAGCTGGCGCACTAGCAAGCAAGCAGGTGCAAAAAACAACAAGGGTTAGGCTGGAAAAATGTGCAAAGTCTCATAAGCTCCAATAGCTTAATAATGCAGAGAGGAAAGAAAACAGCCAAGCACACAACATAGATACCTACCGTGGCACACAGCGGGTGACGCACGCGGCAGTGTCAGTGTGTCCTAATACCGGCCCAAAACCATTACTTTGGCCATAACTCTGCACACAGTCATCCAAATGCTACACCGTATGAACATAGAGATGCAAAAACTCGAGTTGGACAATGCGTCTGGTAACACGCACACGTCCGGCATTGATCTTTGCACACATAATGCAAAATATGCAAATAGGGCTTAAGAGCCAGTCCACCGAGAAAATTCTAGTGACTCCAGAAAAACAACAGAGCATCCAAGCAAGTAGCCGGGATGCTCTGGCAGCTACTGGTGGGTGGAGCCACCACCCCTCGGTGCTCCAGCGCCAGTTGGGTTCAGATCAGGGATCTGCAAGAGAATGGACATGGTCGAGTGGTCGCAATGAGCTCTACTGACATACGGGGACGACTGACATCACAACACTCCCCATGATCCAATGTTACGCATGTCCATACACGCGCAGGAATGACACAGGTGCGCCACTAGATACTCAACATTCCATACTCACACATCCCACTCTCAGCCACTCTCAGGTAAGGGATGAAGCTCGACACATTAAATTGCCGCCATGAATTTTTCGTGCGCTAGTTACTTGGTCAAGAAGTCAGCCTCTTTCATGTCTGTGCCAACCCACATGACGGAGATCACGTTTCGCTCCACAAGATCACATACATAGTGATGCTCAACATCAATGTGCTTCGTGTGTGCATGAAACACACAAGAGTTCTCGGCAATGGCAAGAGCTCTCCGGTTGTTAGAGCGCAAGATGACACAAGGTATAGACTAACACAACTCAGGAAACAGACATTGTAGCCACATCGCCTCAGTAGCCCCAGCTTCAAGCGCAACATACTCAGCTTGTGATGAGCTACGTGGAATGTAGACATGCATGTCGTTGCACCACGACACAACGGTGTGACCTAGCAGGAACACGTAGCCTATTTGACTATGCCCATTAGGGCTCCATGCCCACTCACCGTGTGTGTAGCCGTCGACTACCACCAAAGAGTGCCTTCAAAAGCAGAGTCCAAGGTACGGTGTGGAGTACCGCACCACTCACATTGTTGCGTAAAGAGCTCTCGTCTGCAGACATTGCAAAAACTTTGCAAGAAGGTTGACAGCAAAGGCGATGTCGGTTCGTGTGCTAGCGGCCAAGTACATCAAAGAGCGAATGAGGCACAACTATAGGGTCACGTCCAGTGTCTCACCCAACTGTGCTCGATCATCCACCATCAGGGCATCCTACCCATCAGGTGTGATGGGGGTGGAGGCTGTGGGAAATGTACCAAGGAGTTCATCAAACCGCTCCTCCACAACGTACGCATAAGGTGCCTGATGTAGCAAGAGTCTCTGTCGCTAACCATCATGCACAATCTCCATCCCAAGAAACACAGCTACAAGAGCAAGGTCCTTCATCGTGTAGGCAATCTAAAGGACTGCCTTGGCCTCCTGCACAACTTCATTTTAGGAGAGGCAATGATGAGGTCATCTATGTACACAAGAATGGCAGTAAAGCTCTCTACTATAAGTTTGATAATGAGGGACGGGTTGGCGTCACTCTGCACGTACCCGGCATGTTTTAGCATACCAATGATCGCCTAGTTCCTGCATCAGGATGATTATTTTAAGCCGTAAAAGGCCTTGCGCAAGTGCCAGACCTTGTCACCAACTACAAAATTGGTGAATGGACCATGCAGATCTCCTCCTTCTAGACTCATGGAGGAACGTGCTATTCACATCCATTTAATGCAGCTCCCACTCATTGTGAACAACAAGCATAACTAGAGCGGGAGCGGTGGTCACACGACCAACCAGTGCGAAGGTGTTAATGAAATCCACACCCTCAACCTGTAAGAACCCCCTGGCTGTCAATGATGCCTTGTAGAGATCCAGTGTGCCGTGAGGCTTAACCTTCTTACGAAGCACCCACTTGGCCTGTACAACCTTGCGCCCAGGCGGCAGGTCGACAAGCTCATAGACACCATGCTCACGGATGCCACAACTATGTGTCCTGAGTTGAAAGTGCCTCCTCCAACGTTCTTAGATCAGGCACCTTCGAGGGAGTGCTCTGGGTGGCACACGCCTCTGGACTCGGCTTGAACAAAACCAGGTCGGCTGCAACATTACAAGCGACTTAGAACTCTTGGGAGACCAACTCGTGTTTGTCAGGACACGTTGGACACACCTCAGTGTAGTTCTCTTGGACACTCAGGCTAAGGGCCTTCTTTCCAGGCTTGTCACTCTGAACACTTCAAGTCAGGATTCTAGACACCGAGTTAGCAGTTCGATGATCCCTAGAGGCGAGTAGTCGGAGACGACCACTTGGCTCGCAGGAGTAGCCTGATGTTGGTGCTCACCTTTGGCTGCGGAGCAGGCTGCTGGGCCGCAAGTGTTGGGGCTATGGACTTGAAGGGAAAGAAAGAGGGTACAGGAGAAACATGGACAGGTGCCAACTCACACATAGGATGAGTAGGTGTAGGCATAGTAGGTGTGACTGGAGATGCTGGCACAAGATGCGGTATACCGGAGGGGACTGACACTGGAATGGGATCACGTGTGCTGGAGGGGACTGATGTTGGCACGGGATCAGGTGTGCCTGTGGGGACTGACATTAGCATGGGATCAGGTGTGCCAGCGGGGACTGCTGAGGCTCCTGGATCTATAAGAAATATGGTAAGATCGTCAACAGCCGGAGACCGGACCACATGTGATGGAGCCTGGACGAACCCATCTGCAGAATTAGACTCCCCCATCCATCGGGAAGCCATGGAGGTGGGAACACCGTCGGCTGTCATTGAAAGAATGCTGGACAAGTTGCGGTACATGAGAGCCTAAAGAAGAGAGCATCTCGTGACTCGACAATGCGATGGTGAGCAGGGTTTCAAAAGCGACAATCCTTCAACCGCGGAGAGATGCCAAGGAGTGCAAAAATGCGACCCTGTGGTGAGACCTTGGATCCCTGCTGGTCCTCGGTGCACCAGAAGCAGGCGAGGGAGCCCCAGACACAAGCGAGATAGAGATCGGCTTGATGGGAAAACCATTACTCGTATAGTCTGACATGGTCCGGATGAGGACCATGCAGCAGGCGGTTCCACGTAATGTAGGAGAAGTCCTCAAATGCAAAGGACTGCCAAAGACCGCATTCAGACTACATGGCACGGACAGTATCCTCAGTAATGTAGTTCCAACGCTCAGACACATTGTTTTGCTATGGTGTAGTGGGAGTAGAGATCTGGTGAAAGACACCGTGCTAAGCAAAGGTGGCATCCATCTCGCCTAAGAACTCATCACCACGATCCAAGAGGAATGTGTGAAGGGTGTGACAAGATTTGCGCTCAGCCATCACCACCCACAGGCGCACAACCAGGGCGGCATCACTCTTTTGGCGGAGGCTATAGACCCATCGCATCTGGGTAAAGTCATCAGTAAGGGTGAGAACATAGCAACCCTGAAGGGAGAGAGACTCGACTGGGAGAGGACCGAGGTAGTCTGAGTCCACCAACTCCAACGGGCGCAGTGCCTGTGAGGTACACTCAGGGTAAGTGCAGCGATGCATCTTACCCTGAGCGTAAAAGAGGCAATCGGTCTTGGGCGGCTTTTTGAAGGAAGACACGTCAAGACCGAGGAGGGGCTGTATCAGAATGAGCTTGGACACTGTTTCCGAGCTCACACGACAGTGGCCGCAATGCAACAAATACTGATGCTCAGATAAGAGCATTCCAGTCACGAAGACACGAGCAGAAGAGGAAGAGAGAGGAGGCACGGAGAGAGGATGGAGAGTTGTACAAGTCATCAATGATAGACACACGGGGGAAAACATCAAGAGTATCATAGGTGGAAACAGTGGCAGAGTCAGTGGAGTGCTGAACACAGAGATCCATCCGAGTGCAGGCACAAACAAACAACAGGATGAGGTTTAGAGCAAGAATGTAGAGCACGTTAGAGATTTACGGGGGCCAGATGGACCATCAAAGCGCACGACCCCAACACCCTCAACTGGCAAGGACTGACCAGATCCTGTGATAACAGATCCAACAGACCCAAGGACAAAACAATCGGCACGACGATGGGTCATGAGGTGAGTGGCACCGGAGTCAATGATCCAGGTACCACTCGCCTCCCGACCCGTCGTCGACACCAAACAACAAGCCACAGAACACTCCTCAGCTACCGGATGCTCAGCAGGGACGACAGAGTCATGAAGAACAACATGAATCTAGGAATCGTCCGACCACTCTGTACAATGAGGCCCGAAGTCATCCCAGGTAGTCAACGCTCCCCCAAACGCATCACCACTGGCCACTAATACAAAAATTCAAGAAGTCTACGGACCACACGGCTGTGTCAGCACACTCGCACCTCCCTGAGTGTGGAGCGCAAGAAGGTGACGAAGCTCTGTGTTGACGCGCTTGTGGGGGTCTGCGGCATCAGCAACACAGGAGGCAGGTGGAGGATAAGCTGCCGTCATAGTCATGCTACCGGTCTGGGCGGAGTTGGAGGCAACAGTCCGCTGGGTATGTGCGGCTTGAAGGCCTCACATGATCTTAGTCCAGTCAAGGAGCTATGCGCATTCTGTATAGCTATGTGTGCCCCAGTAGTTGTAGAACTCGACTGAAGATCCACTTCCACCACCAGACTGTGGGGAATGCTACGGCTGCTACTATTGCAATTGCTGCTCCATACCACGACACTGTTTTCCCTTCTTTCCCTGCGCAACGGCAGACATGCCCTGGGAGGGGGACGATGGAGAGGAGGGTGAGGACGAGGCACTGAGGAGGAGAGATGTTGTTGGTGAAGCTGTCGTCGCGACAACCAGCGCACTCGCCCAATGGGCCTAGGTAGACTCATGTGCGGCCATCCGGTATAGGTAGAACTTTGTGCCTAGACTCTGTGCCTGCGCCTCCGCACCTGGGCTCCCACGCCTGCACCTCCGTGCCTACGCCTCTGCACCTACTCCTCCGTGACTGCGCCTCTGTGCTTGCGCATGTGCTTCTGCGGCTATGCCTCCCTGCCTGCGCCTTCCATCTAAGCCTCCATGCTTGTGCCTCCACGCCTGCCCCTCCGAGCCTTCGTCGCCGCACTTGCACATCCACGACTCGCCCCCATGCCTACGTCCCTACGCCTGTGCCCCGGCACTTTCACCTCCCTGCTTGCCCCTCCCTGCCTACGCCTCCCAGCCTGTGCCTCCCCAGCTGCGCCTCCCCACCTGCGCTTCCAAGCCTGCGCCTCCGCATCTCCACCTCCATGCCTGTGCCTCCACGCCTACACCTTGAACCTGCACTTCTATGCCTGCACCTCTGCGTATGCACCTCCCCACCTACACCTCCACACCTGCGCCTCCGTGCCTACGCCTCCATGCTTGCACCTCCACAACTGCGCCTGCGTGCCTGTGCCTCCACGCTTGCGCCTTTGTGCCTGCGCCTCAGCAACTGCACCTCCACGCATGCAACTCGACGCCGTGACTTTGTGCCTCTGCACCTGTGCCTATGCGCCTGCACCTATGTGCCTGTCCTGCAACTCCGAACCTACGCCTTCTACCTGTGCCTTCATGCATGTGCCTCCGAGCCTGCGCCTCTGCACCTGTGCCTTAGCGCCTGCATCTCCACGCTTGCGTTGAGTCTATGCCTCCAGGCCTGCGCCCCTGCCGCCTCCTCCGCACCGGCTCCTCCATGCCTGTGCATGTGCATCTACGCCTCTGGGCTTAAGCTTCCACCCTTGCTCCTCTCCGCCTCCTCCTCCGCACCTCCGCCTCCTCGCCAGTGCCTTCGCACCTACGCCTCTGGACGTGCACCCATGTGTCTGTGTTTTCGCGCCTGCACCTCTGTGCCTACGCCTTTGCACCTAGACTTCGTGCCTGCGCCTCCGCACCTGTGCCTGCTCGTCCGGGCCTACTCCTTCTGCTCCGACCTTGGCTCTAGCACCTTCGCATTTGCACGTCTACGCCTATGCATTCGCGACTGCGCATGCACCTCAGCACATCTTCTCCTGTGCGTCCGCGCCTGCACCTTTGTGCTTGTACATCCACACTTGCATTTTTGCGCCTGTGCCTCTGGGCTTAAGCCTCTGCATCTATAACTTTACGCCTAAGTATATGGGCCTCCATGCCTGTGTCTTCCTGCCTGCATCGCCTCGCCTGCACCTTCGTACCTGTGCCTCCGTGCCTGAACCTCCATGCCTAAAGTTCCGTTCTTGCGCCTCCGTTCCTATGCCTCCACGCCTGGGACTATGCGCATGCCGATCCGCTCTTGCACCTCTCCGCCTGCGCCTCCATGCCTGCACCTTTGCACCTGTGCCTCTGCACCTTTGCCTTCACGCTTGTGTCTCAGTGCCTGTGCCTCCATGCCTACGACCCCGCGCTTGCACCTCTCTGTGCCTATGCCTCCATGATTGCACCCCTCTGTCCATGCCTCGGCGCCTGCTCCCCCTCGCTTGCGCCTCCCTCCTGCGCCTCTGCGCCTGCACCACCCTGACTGCACCTCCGCGGCAACGTCTTTGCACCTATGTCTCCACTCTTGTACCTCCGCATCTGCGCCTCTGCGCTTTGCCTATGCACCTATGCCTCCGCAATTTCACTGCCATGCCTGTGCCTCCGTGCCTGCACTACTGCACATCCGCGCCTGCGCCTCTGCGCCTGCACTTGCGCCTCCATGCCTGCGCCTCCGTGCCTGTGCCTTTTGCGTTCACCTCTGTGCCTATGCCTGGGTGCCTATGCCTCAGCGCCTACACCTTCGCGCCTTCGCTCCAATGCCTATGCCTCCGTGCCTAAGCCCCCGTGCCTGTGCCCCCGTGCCTACACCCACGTGCCTGTACCTCCCAGCTTACGCCTCCCCGCCTGTGCCTCACCGCCTGCGCCTCCGCACCTACGGCTCCGCGCCTCTGCCTCTACGCCTGCGCCTATGTGCCAGTGCCTCCTCGCCTGCGCCTCCGCACTAGTGACTTTGTGCCTGAAACTTTGTGCCTAGACTCCTCGCCTGCGCCTGCGCACCTGGACCTCCGCGCCTATGCCTTCGCACCTGCGTCTGCGTTTCTATGCTTGCACCTTCCGCCTGTGCCTCCACGCTGTGACTACGCACCTTTGCCCTTGTGCCTCTGCATCCGTGGCTCGCCCCCATGCCTGCGCCACGCGCCGACGCCGTGCACCTGCACCTCCACACTGCGCCTCCCTGCCTGCCCCTCCCGCCGGCGCCTCTGCACCAACACCTCCCCACCTGTGCCTCCCCGCCTGTGCACCCACGCCTATGCCTTCATGCTTGCGCCTTTCTTCCTGCACCTACGTGCCTCTGCCTTGAGCCTGTACTTCTGCACCTGCTCCTCCATGCCTGCACCTCCACGCCTGCGCATTCGTGCGTACGCCTTCACGCCTGCATGTCCGCACCTGCGCCTCCTCAAATATGCCTTTGTGCTTGCAGCTTTGTGCCTGCGCCTCCGCGACTGCGCCTCCGTGTGTGCGATTCAGCACAGCGCCTCTGCACCTCCCCGCCTACGCCTACGCACCTGTGCCTCAGTGCATGTGCCTCCGTGTGTGCACATTCGCGCCGGTGCCTCTGTGCCTGCACATCCGTGCCTGTACCTCTGTGCTTGCGCCCTGCGCTTAAGCCTCCGCACTGAAGCCTATGTGCCTCAACCTCCGTGCCTACGCCTGTGCCCCTGCGCTTGCGCCTCCCCGTCTGCCCCTCCACACCTAGGCCTTTAGGCCTGGGCCTTCGCGCCTATGCCTCCGTGCGTGTACCTCTATGACTGCGCCTCCATGCCTATGCCTCCGCGCCTGTGCCTCCATGCCTCCTCCTCTGCACCTTTGCCTCCATTCTTGCACCTGCTCCTTCATGCCTGCTCCTTTGGCCCCTACGCCACCACGCCTGTGCGTCCGTGCCTGCACCTTTGCACTTGCATGTCCCCACTTGCGCCTCCACGCTTAAGACTCCACGCCTAGGTATCCGCACATAAGCCTTTTCGCCTAAGCCTCCGCGCCTATGCCTCCACGCATGCGGTTCTTTGCCTGCACCTCTATACCTGCGCCTCCGTACTTGCGCCTCTATGCCTGTGCCTCTGCGCTTGTAATTATATGCTTGTAACTTCGCTCTTGCACCTTTGTGCCTTTGCCTCTGTGCCTGCGCCTCCACCGATACATCTACGCATGTGCCTCCGTTCCTGCAACTTCGCGCCTGCGGCTCCGGGCCTGCGCCTCCTCGCTTGCATCCCCGTGCCTGTGCCTCCGTGCCTCTGTCCCTGTGCTTGCATCCTAGTGCTTGCTCCTCCCTACCTGTGCTTCCCCACCTTCATCTCTGTGCCTGCGCCTCGGCGCTTGTGCTGCCGCGCATGTGCCTTTGTGCCTGCGCCTCCGCGGCTGCACCTCTTGGCCTGTGCTTCCATGCCTGCGCCTCCACGCCTGCACCTCTGCACTTGCACCTCCGTGCATGCACCTCCGCAACTGCGCCTTTGCGTCTGCGACTCTACGCCGCGACTCCAGGCCTCCCTCCCTGTGCCTCCGCACCTGCGCTCTTTCGCCTGCAATTGTGCAGCTGCGCATGCGCCCCCGCGCTTGTATGTCCGTGCTTGCATATTCTGCCTATGCCTCCGCGCGTGCACCTCAGCAATTGCTCCTCCGCGCCTGCCCGTCCACGCCTGCGCCTCTGCAGCAGTGCCTCTGTGCGTGCATCTCTATGCCTACGACTTTGTGCCTGCGAATTTGCGCCCAGAATTCGCACCTGTGCAACTGTACCTGGGCCTCTAGGCCTGCGCCTCCGCGTATGCGCCTCCTCGACTATGCCTCCTTGCCTTTGCCTCTGTGCATGCACCTCCGTGCCTGCGCCAGGGCTTCTGCGCCTGCACCTCCGTGCCTGCGCCTCGTGCATGCGCCTCTCCGCCTTTGCCCCCGTGCCGGTGCCTCCTCGCTTTTGCCTTCGCGCCTGCACCTCCGCGCCTGTGCCTACACGCTTTCACCCCCAGGCCCGCTCCTTCGTGGGTCACCCCCATGTCTGTGCACTATGTATGCATCCCCGCGCTTGAGCCTCTCGGCCTGCCTCTCCCCGCCTATGCCTCACTGCCTGCGCCTCCCCACCTCCACCTCCACGCCTGCGTCTCCACGACTACGCCTCCGCACCTTCGACTCCGTGCCGCAAATCCATGCCTCTCCACATGCGCTTCCGTGCATTTGCTTCTAGGCATGCGCCTCTATGCCTGTGCCTCCGTGCCTGCGCCTCTGCAACTGTGCCTGTACCTCCACGACTGTGCCTGTGCCTCCGCTTCAGTGCCTTCTGCCTGTGCTTCTGCATGTGTGCCTCCTTGCCTGTGCATCTGCGCTTGCGCCTCCGCACCTACGCCTCCATGCCTGCGGCTCCACGCCTGCACATACACGCTTGGGCCTCCACACCAGTGCTTCCATGCCTACGCCTCTGTGCCTGTGCCTTTCCGCACACCATGGGAGGTGTTGCTGATTGTCTGGGTTTGGTCGGCAGACGGCACTTGCTGGAAAAATGATCCGGTGGTAGCTAGTCCGACTCCCACAACGCACACCATGGACGAGGTGCCCCTTGGAGGATGTTAACAGCAATATCCCATGGTACACTGGAGCCATGTGTGCTTCAGAATGGTTGCCTGGAGGTTCGTTGGGGTCGAGGGCACTTCGGGCTCCCATCACTCACACTGGTGCTGTGTCGGGGACATAAATCCAATGATGCTCTCTGAATTGAGTAACATGCGCTAGAGTGGTCCAAATCGTACGCGGTTGGGTGCGTTGGAAAGCTTGTGACTAGTAATTTAACTTTGCTGACACGGGTCCTTGTCCAAATAACCAAATTAAAATTTATCTCCATCTCTCGGAACTTTGGGTATTGTTAAATTCCTTCAGAGCTCTGCTCACATAGCGTGTAGCGACCACAAATCACATACTTCGTCTAAGAATGCTGTCCAAAAGAGCCGTGAACCTTAGAAAGCGGTCAGCCATATTGGAATACCATTTCCAACACTTACAGCCTTGCCTCCGCTCCTGCGCCTCCGCTCCTGCGCCACCGTTCCTGGGCCTTCACACTTGCGCCTCCGCACCTGCACCTATGCGCCTGCGCCTCCGTACTTACGCTTCTGTGCCTTCGCCTCAGTACCTGCACCTCTGCACCTGCTATCCCGTGCCTGCAACTCCAAGCTTGCACCTCTGCGATTGCGCCTCTATGCTTGTGTCTCCTTGCCTTAGCCTCCACGCCTAAGCCTCCCTGCCTGCACCTCTGTGTCTACGCCCTGCACCTGCACGTCTGTGCCTGCACCTTCGTGCTTGCGCCTCCGCCCCTACATCCCCATGCCCGCGCCTCCATGCCTGCATCCTTTTTCCTGCACCCCCAGACCTACACCCCTGCGCCTGCCTCCTTGCACCTGCATCCCAGTGCCTGCACCCCGGCACCTGCGCCTCCCCACCTGCAACTCCACACCTGCGCCTTTGTACCTACGCCTCCACACCTGCACCTCCACTCCTGCACCTTCGGAACTACGTCATTGCGTTTGCTACACCATGTCGTGATTCCACGCCTCTGTGCCGGCACCTCCCCGCCTGTGCCGCCACGCTTGCACCTCCATGCCTGTAACTCTGTGCCTTGGCCTCTGCCCCTGCGCCTCCACACCTACGTCTACGTCTCCGCACTTGCACCTTCCACCTGCGCCTCTACGCCTACACCTCCGCACCTATGCCTCCATGCTTGCCTCCACTCCTGCGCCACACGCCTTTGCCTCTTTGCCTGTGCCTTCATGCCTGCGTCTCTGTGCCAACACCTATGTGCGTGCGCCTCCGCGCCTACGCCTCACACCTGTGCCTCTGCGCCTGTGCCCCCATGCTTCCACCTCCACACGTGCGCCTTCGTGCCTGCGCCAGCATGCTTGCGATTCTGCACTCAGACTCCGCGCCTGTGCCTCCACGCCTGGGCCTCTGCACCTGTGCCTTTGTGCCTGGGCCTCCGTGCCTGTGCCCCAATGCCTGCCCCTCCGCGCATGCGCCTCTGAGCCTGCGCCTCTATGCCTACACCTCCACGCAAACACGTCCGCGCATGCACCTCCATGCTTGCGCCTCCGTACCCGTGCATCCATGCGTGCACCCCCACACCTGCACCCATGTGCCTGTGACCTCGTACTTGCACCCCGCGCATGTGCCTCGGCGCTTGTGTTTCCCCGCTTTCGCCTCCGTCCCTGCCCCTCCGTCACTGCATCTCCGCGTCTGTGCCTCCGTGTTTGTGCCTCCGCATCTGCGCCTCCATGCCTGCACCTCCGTACCTGCGCCTTCGTACCTGTGCCTCTACGCCTGTGCTTCTGCGCCTATGCCACGTTTCTGTGCCTTTGCACCTTTGACTCCATACCTATGCCTTCGCGCCTGCGTTTGCATAACTACGCCTCCACGCCTGCGACTCTGCGCCTCTGCCTCCACGCTTGTGCCTCTACACCTGCATCTCCGCACTAGGAATCCTTCCCTCTACGCCTGCACCTGTGTGCCTACGCATTGGTGCCTGCGCCTCCGTGCCTGTGCCTCAGCCTCCATGCCTGCACCTATGCGCCTTCACCTTCTTCCATTAGTCTGTGCCTGTGCCTCCGCGCCTGCGCTTCCGCACCTGCACCTCCGCGCCTACAGTCCCACGCTCACACCGCAGTGCCTACGCCCCCGTGCCTGGGCCGCATTGCCTGTGCCCCCACGCTTACGGCCACGGGTCTGCACCCCAGCGTTTGTGCCTCCCCGCCTATGTCTCCTTGCCTGTGCCTTCCCGCCTGTCCCTCTGCACCTGCATCTCTGCACCTGCATCTCCGTGCCTGTGCCTCTGCGCCCGTGCCTCCTTGCTCGTGCCTCTATCCCTGAGTGTCCACACCTCTGACTGTGCACCTGCGCCTCCGTGCCTGCGCCTCTGTGCCTACGCCTACGCGATTGCAACTCTGTGCCTGCGCCTCCACACCTGCACCTCCACGCCTGTGCATTTGCAGCTACACCTCCACGCTTGCGCCTAAGCGCCTGGACCTCCGTGCTTGCACCTACGCGCTTTCACCTCCGCGTCTACCCGTCCCTGCCTACAACTCCGTGCTGCGACCCCGTGGCTCTGTACCTGCAGATTCCAACCTGTGCCTTAGTGCCTGCACCCACACATCCTTGCCTGTGCCTCCGCGCCCGTGCATCCGCACCTGCACTGCCATGCCTCCATGCCTGCGACTTCGTGCCGCGACCCCGTACCTTGGCGTCTGTGCCTTCGAGCCTGCACCTATGCGCCTACGCCTCCGTGCCTGCACCTCCGCGCCTGCGCCTACGCCTCTGCACCTGCGCCTTATGCCTGCGCCTCCGCATCTCCGCCTATGTGCCTGGGCCTCTGCACCTGGGCCTTTGCGCCTGCGCCAACACGCTTGCGCCTCGTCACCCGTGCCTCCACGCCTATGCGCCTGCACCTAGGCGCTTGTGCCTTTACGCCTACGCTTACGCCACCACGCCTGCGTCTTACGTTTGTACCTTCTACCTGCGTCTCCACACATGCACCTTCACGCCTTCCCCTCTGTACCTGTACCTCCACACATGTGCCTCTGCACCGGTCCCTGTGCACCTGCCCCTCCGCGCCTGCGCCTCCACACTTCGGCCTCAGCGTTCGCGCCTCCGTGCCTGTGACTCCGCCTCCATGTCTCGCTCCTACGACTCAGCTCTTGCACCACTGTGCCTGCACCTCTGCCCCTGAGCCTCTGCCCCTAAGCCTCTAAGCATCAGTGTGTAAGTCTTCATGCTTGCGCCTCTGATCTGAGCCTCTGCCCCTGGGCCTCCACACCTGCGCTCCTGCGCCTGTGCCTCCGTACCTGCGCCTCTGCGCATGCGCCTTCTTGCCTCCGCCTCTGCCCCTACACCTTCATGCCTTTTCCTCAGTTCATGCACCTCCGCGCCTTAGTCCCTGCGCCTGCACCTTTGTGCCTGCGCCCCCATGTGGCCAATTTGCGCCTATGCCCCCGCTCTTGTTCCATCCCGCTTGTGCCTCCCCACCCGGACCTCCGCTCCTAGGTCTCTACACCTGTGTCTCTGCACCTGCTCCTCCGCTCTTGGTCCTCCATGTCGATGCCTCTGCGCCTGTGCCCCGGTACCTGCCCCTCTACGCGTGCGCCTCTACACCTGTACCTCTGCGCCTGGGCCTCCGCACCTGCACCTTTGCACCTGCGCCATGCCCTCCGCCTTCGTGTCGGCAAGTCCATGTCTGCACCTCTGTGCCTGCGCCTTTGCGCCTGCGCCTCCACGCATGTGTCTCCGCATCTGTGCCTCGGTGCCGGCGCCTTCCTGCTGGTGCCTTTGCGCCTGCAACTCCGCGCTTGTCCCTTTGCGCCTACGCCTGTGCGCTTGCGCCTCTGGGCTTGCACCTCCACGCCTACGCATCTATGCCTACACCTCCATGCCTGCGCCCCCATGCCTGTGCCTCCGCGCCTGTGCCCCTGGCGCCTGTGTGTCCCCACATGAGCTTCCCCGCCTGTGCCTTCCCGCGCGCGCATCTGCCCCTACGCCTCAGCGCCTCTACCTCCGTGCCTACACCTTCGCACCTGCTCCTCCGAGCCTGCACCTCTATGCCTATACCTCTGTGCCTACGCCTCCGCGCCTATGCCTCTACACCTCCACCTCTGCGCCTGTGCCTCCGCACCTGCACCCCGTGCCTACATCTCCGCGACCGCGCCTTCGTGCTTGCATCTCTGACCCTACAACTGCATGCCACTACTCCGGACCTCCGTGCCTGCACCTCCGTGCCTACGCCTGAGCACAAGCGCCTCTGTGCCAACGCCATGCACGGGATTTGTAGGAAAAGGCTCGGGCTTTGTAGGCGTAGGTGTGGGCTTTCCAGGTGCATGCACGGGCTTTCTAGGAGCAGGCGTGGGCTTTGTAGGTGCAAGCGCATGCTTTGAAGGCACAGGTAGGGGCTTAGTTGGTGCAGGTACAGGCTGTGTAGGCACAGGTGAGGGCTTTGTAGGCACAGGCAGGGGCTGCATAGGCGCAGGCGCGGGCTATGTAGGCACAGGCGCGGGTGTTATAGGCGTAGGCGCGGGCTTTGTAGGCACAGGCGTGGGATTTGTAGGTGTAGGTGCGGGCTTTGTAGGAGCAGGCCTGGACTTTGTAGGCTCAGTCGCAGCCTTTGAAGGCACAGGCACAGGCTTTGTAGGTACAGGCATAGGCTTTGTAGGCACAGGTTCATGCTTTGTAGGCGCATGTGCAAGCTTTGTAGGCGAATGCGCGGGCTATGTAGGCATTGGCATGGTCTATTTAGGTGCAGACGTAAGATTTTCAGGCACAGGCAAGGGCCTTGTAGGTGCAGTCCCGGGCTTTGTAGGTGCATGTGCGAGCTTTGAAGGCACAGGCACTGGCTTTGTAGGCGCAGGCGCGGGCTTTGCAGGTGCAGGCATAGGCTTTGTAGGTGCAGGCCCGGGCTTTGTAAGCACAGGCTTGGGCTTTGTAGGTGCAGGCATAGGCTTTGTAGGCATAGGTGCAAGATTTGTAGGCGCACACGTGGGCTTTGTAGGCGTAGGCGCGGGCTTTGTAGGTGCAAGCACGGACTTTGTAGGCACAGGCATGGGCTTCGTAGGCGCAGGAAACGGGCTTTCTAGGCACAACTCTGGGCTTTTTGGACACAGGCGTGGGCTTTGTGGGCGCAGGTGCGCGCTTTGTGGGCGTACGCGCAGGCTTTCCGCGGGCAGGCACGGGCTTTGTGGGTGACGGCACGGGATTGGTGGGTGGAGACATAGGCTTTGTGGGTGCAAGTACGAGCTTTGTGGGTGCAGGCGTGGGTTTTGTGGGTATAGACGTGGGCTTTGTAGGCGTTGGTGCGCACTTTGTGGGTGCATGCACTGACTTTGTGGGCGTAGGCGTGGGCATCAAAGGTGCAAGCGCATGCTTTATAGGTGCAGGTGTGGGGTTTGTAGGCATAGGCATGTGCTATATAGGCACAAGCAGGGGCTATAGAGGTGCAGACATGGGCTTTGTAGGCGCAGGCACAGGCATTATAAGCGCAGGCTGGGTTATGTAGGCGCAGGGACTTCCTTTGTAGGCATAGGAGTGGGTGTTGTAGGTGCACCCATGGGCTTTGTAGGCACAGGTGCGGGATTTGTAGACATATGTGCAGGCTATGTAGGCACAAGAGCAGGATTTTGAGGCGCAGGCACGGGCTATGTAGGCAAAAGGTACGGGTTTTGTAGGCAGAGGCACGGGCTTTGTACGCGCAGTTGCCGGCTTTGTAGGAGTAGGCGTAGGCTAAATAGGTGCAGGTACGGGCTATGTAGGCGTAGGCACGGGCTTTGTAGAGGCATGCATGGGCATTGTAGCGCAACCACGGGCTTTGTAGGTGCAGGTCCAGGCTTTGTAGGCGCAGGCGCAAGCTTTGTAGGTGCAGCCACACGCTTTTTAGGCACAAGAATGGGCGTTGTAGACATAGGTGCGGGCTTTGTAGACGCAGGCAAGGGCTTTGTAGGTGCAGGCACGGACTTTGTAGGCATCGACACGAGCTTTTTGTGCGAATGCACGTACTTTGTAGATGCAGGTGTGGGCATTGTAGGCGCAGATGTGGGCTTTCTAGGCGTGAAATACATGCATTCTAGGCGTAGGCTTTCTAAACGTATGAATTGTAAGGACAGGTGCAGACTTTCCAGATACAAGCACAGGCGCAGGCGCAGGCGCAGGCGCAGGCGCAGGCGCAGGCGCAGGCGCAGGCGCAGGCGCAGGAGGTTCAGGTGTAGGTTTAGGAGGCGTAGGCACAGGCTTTATAGGCAGAGATGTAGGCTTTCTAGGCTGAGGCGCATGCTTAGTAGGCGTAGGCGCAAGCGTATTAGGGGCAGGTGAGGGCTTTGTAGGTGCAGGCGCATGCGTAGTAGGTGCAGGCACGGGCTTTGGAGGCATAGGCACAGGCTTTATAAGTGCACACACGGGGTTTGTAGGTGCAAGCATGGGCTTTGTAAGGGTAGGTGCGGGATTTTCAGGCTTAGGTGTGGGCTTTATAGGTGCAGGTATGAGCTTTGTAGGCGCTGATGCATGCTTCTTATGTGCAGGGAGGGGCTTTGTGGATGCAGACGTGGGCTTTGTGGACGCAGGTGCGGGCTATGCGGGCATAGGTGCGAGCTTTACAGGCATAGAAGCGGGCTTTCTAGGTGCATTCGAAGGCTTCACATGTGCAGGTGCATGCGTTGTATGCGCAAGCGTATGCTATGTAGGCGCATGTGTGGGCTTTAAAGGCATAGGCGTAGGCTTTTTAGGTGTAGGCATGGGCTTTGAAGGCACAGGAGTGGCCTTCGTAGGTACAGGTGCGGGCTTTGTAGGTGCAGGCGCGGGCTATGTAGGTTCTGACGCGGGCTTTGTGGGTGTAGGCCCAGGCTTTGTGGGTGCACTCGAGAGCTTTCTAGGTGCAGGCAGGGGCTTTGTAGGCACAAGGACGGGCTTTGTAGACACACGTGTGGGCTTTGTGGGCGCAGGCGCGATCTTTACAGGCGCAGGCACGGGCTTTGTAGGCGTAGGCGCAAGCTATGTAGGCATAGGCACGGGCTTTATAGGCTAATGAACGGGCTTTGTAGGCGCAGGCGCAGACTTTATAGGTAGAGGTGCATTCTTTGTAGGCTCAGGCGGGGGCTTTGTAGACACAGGCACGGGCTTTGTAGGCGTATGTGCAGGCTTTGTACGTGTAGGTGCGGGTATTGCAATTACAAGCGCGGGCTTTCTAGGCACAAGCATGGGCATTGCACGCGCAAGCGCGGGCTTTTTAGGCACAAGCACTGCCTTTGTAGGCGTAAGAGTAGGCTTTTTAGGTGCAGGCGCGGACTTTGTAGGCACAGGCATATGCTTTGTGGGCGTATGTGCAGGCTCTGTATGTGTAGGCGTGTGCTTTGTAGGCACATGCACTGGCATTGTAGGTGCATGTGCAGGCTTCGTACATGCAGGCACGGGCTATGCAGTTGCAGTTGTGAGCTATGTAGACACACGCACGGGCTTTGTTGGCACATGCACGAACATTGTAAGTACAACCACGGGATTTGTAAGTGCAAGCGTGGGCTTTGTAAGAAAAGATGCGGGCTTTGTAGGTGCAGGCATGGGCTTTGTAGGCACATGTGCAGGCTTTGTAGGCGAAGGCGCGAGCTTTGTACATGCAGGCGCGGGCTTAGCAGGCGCAAGCGCGGGCCTTTTAGGTGCATGCACATGCTTTGTAGGCACAGGCGCAGCTTTGTAGGCACAGATGACTACTATGATTACTATGCGCAGGCATAGGCTTTCTAGGCTACAGGCCTTCTAGGCGTAGGCACAGTACTTCTAGGAGCAAGCACAAGCTTTACAGGCGCAGGCACAGGCTTTCTAGGCGTAGTCGTAGGTTTAGTAGGCGTAGGCGCAGGCTTTGTAGGCACAGGTGTAGGATTTGTAGGCTGAGCCGCAGGCTTAGCAATCACATGCACGGGCTTTGTAGGCATTAGGTGAGGGTTTTGTATGGCCAGGTGTAGGCTGTATAGGTGTTAAAAAGTGCTCCTGCCATGGATGCCGTTCAGCCACTAGAGAGTGGTGATGTCTGATCTGATTGCAGATTTTGACTCCTTGGATTCTGCCATGCAGTTTCGAGCTTTCAGTTGCTCGATCTGGATCTCCGTCATTGGTGACGGGATTATTCTACCGCGGTGGTCCGAGTTCGTCTCCAACGAGCTCCAAATGCACTAGGGGCATGAACGAAGTGACCAGGGGGACCTCCTTGACCAAGATGAACTTCTCCTTGAATTCTGGGCGAGGAAAGCCGCTCCGACGGGTCATCGTCGAAGCGCCTCCCGTTGCCTAGCGTGCAAGGCATGGTGGACAGCTCAACCAAGGGTTACTCTGACGGCCGTAGCAGGGGCTCTACTGTTCCGTTTTGGGCGTGCTTGGATGCGTTGGAAAGCTTAGATCACAGGCTATAAAAATCTGATGTAATCTCACAAAAAAAACTAACCATTAATTATTCCCAGCCTTTCTCAGTTTTCGCAATCTGTATTCTGCCAGAATTTTGCACTTGGTGTTGTGGCGACCCAAAGCACACACCTCCCTTGGAAGTCTCTTTGCACTAAGAAGCCGTGCACACTTAGGTGGTTCAGGGTACGCCAGGACAGCATTCCTGACAAAGGGTTATGGGCCCACAGCTGTGACCTGCCTACCAAGACGTTCACGGCTTCCGCAACGCACGGGAGTGTCGCTCCGGGTGACTTTGCCGTTGCACTTTGAGACTGTCCCTCGCAGAAGTTCATCATGGCGCAGAAACCGGAGTCCTCACCCATCCAAAAGTACATGGGCGGCCCTGGATTTGGGCTGTGGTGGTGGCATTTTGAGATCTACCTTGCGCACAAAGGACTGCTGGAGCTCATGAAGCGCACGAAGGTTCAAGATGCGAGCGCAACGGACGAGGAGAAGACGGCCTTCGCGAGGAAGAACACGGAGGCGCTGATGCTCCTATTGTCGGCGCTACGTGAATCTCAGTTGGGCTACATCCACAGCTGCGACCTGGTAGCTGACGCGTGGAAGAAGCTGTCAGGATGGAATCCGCGTGGTGCGGTCCCGACGTTTGTCTGATCGTCTCTTGTGGTTCACGTCTACTGTTTTGGGCGAATCTGAGACTGAGCGTGAGCTTTCTGGTCGCCTCACGCTATGTGAGCAGGAATTTAGAGACAGTCAGTTTGCGAAGGGAATAACGCCGTTTTNTGAATCTCAGTTGGGCTACATCCACAGCTGCGACCTGGTAGCTGACGCGTGGAAGAAGCTGTCAGGATGGAATCCGCGTGGTGCGGTCCCGACGTTTGTCTGATCGTCTCTTGTGGTTCACGTCTACTGTTTTGGGCGAATCTGAGACTGAGCGTGAGCTTTCTGGTCGCCTCACGCTATGTGAGCAGGAATTTAGAGACAGTCAGTTTGCGAAGGGAATAACGCCGTTTTGCGTTATATTTTGAACATAGACATGATGAAAACATTTATAGGGCTAGTCATGAACTTTCCAACGCACCAAACCGCGCGCAATTCGGCCAAGCGTAGCTCAAGTTATGCTTGTCGAAGCGCAGGTCTCACCCACCACAGAAACGCCTAACGCCTCCATGGCGCGCACACGCCGTGGCGCCTTCCTTCACGTGCGAAGCGCCTTTCCCAAGGCGCAGGTCCACATGCACATGGTGTAGGGTTCCCCTGCAATTTTTCCACGCACCCTACCCACTTTTGGGTCGAGTTTGGTGATGGGGTGTGACGAGGTTCGAAACCTGTCCGCGGACCTGCAGTCAGAGTTTTGACGAAGTCCCCGAGTAACAAAACGTACTACTGAGTTTCGGACGTCGAGCCATCATTTTGGCTGTCCCCCAGTAACAACCTGCACTACTGGATCCGGTGGATGATCCACCTGATCAGGTGGATTATCCACCGGACGCCTCGGCAGGCTTTCCGGAGCAATTTCTCCAGATGGTGTTTTTGTTACTCAATCCGGTCGATTATCCACCGGATTTCGAGTCGCAGCCGGCTCCCAGAGTCGCTGCGCACACCCCAACTTTGGAAGGTCATATCTCCCTCGATACTTGTCCGATTCTGGCGAAACAACTTCCACCGGATTCAGCGACTCGTCAACTTTAAGGGGCAATTATTCATTTTAGGATCTGAGCAATTTTCGAGTCGCCAAATCCGCCGGAGCGTAGTTTCCACTTTCTCGCGGCGCGTCGGTGCCTCCCGGCGCCGCACTTGGGCATGCGGAGGGGTAATTTTTCAACAGAAGCTCTGCTCCATTCACCAATCAACATCTCTAGCAAACAAGATCTTCGCAATGAAGCGACTCTTGATGGTGAGGATCGAGGAGGGTGAGGACGTCATTTCCACCATGCAGCAGATTGAGTCTCTTCCCTAGCAATGCAATGATGTGGGATGGAAGATTGACACAAAGATGCAGGTGATGGCACTCCTCATGGCTCTTCTCGACAGTTGGGGTCCTCTCATCACCGTGCTAGGAGGTTGGGAGGAGAATAAACTCACCTACGGAGAGTCACCGAGTACATCCGCAATGAGGTACACCGTCGGAGCGGTGGCGAGACCTCGTCATCCTCAACTGCCCTGGTCACCAAAACGCAGGGTGGCAGCAGCAGCGGCAAGTGAGGCGGCGGTAAGGGCGGCGGCAAGAAGGGCACCAAGAAGGATGCATGTCATAACTGTGGCAAGGAGGGCCATTGGGCCAAGGAGTGTCCGGAGGAGGCGCAGGCCGGCGGCAAGGGCGCCAAAGGCAAGAAGGTGCTCCTCAATGGCACAAAGAACCACGACCTGAAGGGCGCCAACCGGCGGTGCCTTGACTCAGGTGCGGAGGAGCATACCCAAGTTGAGAAGGTGGGGTTCATCAACTACACCAAGTCTGCCAAGTCCAACCGTGGTGGTGGTCGCGAACGACAAAGTCGAACCGGCGGCCGGCCAAGGTGATGTAGTCGTGGAGGTGGTGGTTGGTGGTATAAAGGCACAATGTGTTATCCAAAACGTGCAACATGTCCCCGGCCTGGCTGACATTTTGAGTGTGAGCCGCTTGACAGACAAGGGATATGAAGTGCTCTTCCGCAGGAAAGGTACAGTCGTGCGAATGGACGGCAGCGGCGAGGTTGTGCTCGAAGCAAAGCGCGAGGGAGGTCTCTACATTGTTGAGACAAAGGTCATCCCCTCGGCAGCAGACGCAGCAGAGTCGCAAGCATGCGTCCTCAACCTCGCAAAAGGCGGGGGAGCAGACCTGCAGCTGTGGCATCGGCGACTGGGGCACTCATCGCCCGTAGTCGTGCAAGAGATGGTGAAGCGCGACATGGTTTGCAGCCTCAACATCACCGGTGAGTAGACACAACAGCAGAATCAGCAGAGCACAAGTGCGAGCCTTGCATCGTGGGCAAGGTAAAGCGCAAGCCGTTTGAAGACGGACAGCAGCAGTCCGAGAACCTGTTCGAGGTCGTGCACAGTGATGTGTGGGGACCGATCAAGACGCCGTCCATTGGGGGCGCGCGGTACTTCGTCACCTTCATCAATGTTTGCAGCAGAAAACTCTACGTCTACTTCATGAAGCGGAAGAGCGATGTGCTGGACCGGCTGAAGAAGTATGTCGTAGCGATGGAGAGGCAGACTGGTCGCAAGGTCAGAGCGCTACGCAGCGACAATGGCGACGAGTACGTGGGCTTCGGAGGGTGGCTGAAGGAGCAGGGGATTGAGTGGCAGCCGACCACTCCGTACACGCCTCAGTCTAATGACGTGATGGAGCGTGCGAACCAGACGCTATTCACCATGGAGCGGACGATGCTCGTGGATGCTAAACTGCCATGGAGCCTGTGGGCCGAGGCCGTGAGTACGGCGTGCTACATCACCAACCTCACCCCAACGGCAGTGCTGAAAGGGAAGGATGGCTGGAAGATGCCGCAGGAGGCTTGGAGCGGGTGCAAACCAAGCGTGGCACACCTGAAGGCGTTCGGGTACAAGGCGCACACGTTGGTGTAGGCCGCGCAAAGAAAAGACTCCAAACTGGATCCGCGTACAAAGGCATACGCGTTCGTCGGATACGAGAGTGCGCTCAAGGCGTACCGCCTCTTCGACCCACAAGCGCAGGATGTCATCACCAGCCGCGACGTCACGTTTGACGAGCAACAGAGCTACTGCAGTAGCAACAACAACATCGACGCAGCACACTCACCAAAGCAGGGGGAGTGGTTCCAACTCCTTGAACGTGAGGAGGAGCTGGTGGCTGCAGAGGTCGATGCCTCGGAGGATGACGGTGTTGGAGCACAGCAGGGCAAGGCAGCAGGTGCAGGTGCCGCTGAAGCGCAGGACGCAGCAGCCGACACGGGGGAGCCCGCAACCGAGGACAACGTTGCAGCACAGCAGCAGCAAGACCAGCAGCCGGTGTCGCCAAGGTCGCCGCGTCGTAGCTGGAGGCAACAAAATGCGGCGAAGCGGTATGACGCGAGCACAGACTGCTGGGTCAGCATGGCGCGGTGCATGATGGCAGCCGCAACGGAGCCGAAAACTGTGCAAGAGGCGCTTGCACGGCCTGATGGGCAGCAGTGGGGCGAAGCAATAAAATCTGAACTTGCGTCCCTTGCTGAGAACGGCTGGGAGTTGGTGGATCGGCCTGAGGGGGCGAAGGTGATCAGCTCCTAGTGGGTGTTCAAGGTGAAGCTCACCAAGGTCAGCAAGGTGGAAAAGTACAAGGCACGACTAGTGGCGAAGGGATACACGTAGCGGAAAGGTGAACACTACGATGAAATGTTTGTGCCCGTCGCCAAGTTCACAAGCATCCGGACGATCCTCACGGTGGCAGCCGCAAAGGACATGGAGATCCACCAAATGGATGTCAAGACGACATTCTTGAACGGCATCATCGACAAGGAGATTTACCTTGAGGTGCTGGAGGGGGTGGATGCACCGGAGGGCAAGGTGTGTAAGCTGCGAAAGGCCTTGTACGGGCTAAAACACGCGCCCAGGTGCTGGTACCAGCAGATGGACGGCTACATGGCGGAGCTCGGCTTCAAGCGTTGTGAGTCGGACCACAGCGTGTACGTGCAACGCAACAAGGGACTCCATCAGATTGTCGCACTCTACGTGGACGATCTGATCCTATGTTCATCAGATCTGGCGGCTTTGTAGCAGCTCAAGGAGCAGCTGAGCAGCAGATTTAAGATGACGGATATGGGGGAGCTGGAGTACTACCTCGGGATGAGCATCGCACGGCACCAGAGGGCACGCACGCTTGAGCTGGGACAGGCCAAGTACGTGGCCAAGGTCCTGAAGTGGTACGGCATGGAGGATTGCAAACCTGTGGGAAGTCCGTTCTCCACAAGCTGTGAGCTGAGTGTGGCGATGGCACCGTAAACTAAAGAGGAGAAGGAGGACATGGCGGAGGTGCCCTACCAATCTGTGGTGGGCAGCCTGATGTATGCCATGGTGGCGACTCGGCCGGACTTGGCCTACGCGGTGGGTCAGGTGAGCAGGTATGTGGCCAACCCTGGGCCACTACACTGGCAGGCGGCGAAACGCATCCTCCGGTACTTGCAGGCAACGCGGCATGCGCGCCTGAAGTACGACGGAAAGGGGAGGTCAAACCCCTTGCGGCTGGTCTGCTACACTGACGTGGACTACGCCGGCAATGTGGACAAGAGGAAGTCCACTTCTGGCTATGTGTTCTTCCTTGCAGGTGCAGTGGTCTCGTGGTGCAGCAGGAAGCAGGACTGCGTCGCCACCTCCACAGTGGAAGCGGAGTACATTGCTCTGGCCGAGGCAGTCAAGGAAGCAGTGTCGCAGATTGCTTGGGGAGCTGGGCATGCCGCAGCAGGAGCCTACGGTGGTCCAAGAGGTCAACACCGACTCCATCTTGCTGACCAAAAACCCGACGCAGAACAGGAGGAAGAAGCACATCGACGTGCACTACCACTACGCGCGCAACATTGTGGAGAAGGGACACGTTGTGCTGCAGCATTACAGCACGAAGGACATGCTTGTGGATTGCATGACTAAGGCACAGCCCCAGGATCGGCACGTCATCAGCCTTGCAGGGCTTGTGTTGACAAGCTGTGAAGGGCTTGAAGGCACAGGAGCGGACAAGTGAGAGTGAGCATGAGGCATCCGGCATGGAAGGTGCACGGGGGAGATTGTTAAAAAATGCTCCTGCCATGGATGCCGTTCAGCCACTAGAGAGTGGTTGGATCTGATATGATTGCACATTTGGAATCCTTGGATTCTGCCATTCAGTTTCGAGCTTTCAGCTGCTCGATTTGGTTGAGAATTCAGAAAGTTAGCCCCATCCAAAGTTCGGGTGGTCGGCGGGTGGAATCTGGGTCTCTGTCATTGGTGACGACATTATTCCACCGCGGTGGTCCGAGTTCGTCTCCAACGAGCTCCAAATGCACCAGGGGAATGAACGAAGTGACCAGGGGGACCTCCTTGACCAGGATGAACTTCTCCTTGACTTCTGGACGAGGAAAGGCGCTCCGACGGGTCATCGTCGAAGCGCCTCCCGTTGCCTAGCGTGCAAGGCATGGTGGGCGGCTCCACCAAGGGTTACTTCGACGGCCGTAGCAGGGGCTCTACTGCTCCGTTTTGGGCGTGCTTGGATGCGTTGGNGGGTCTCCGTCATTGGTGACGGGATTATTCCACCGCGGTGGTCCGAGTTCGTCTCCAACGAGCTCCAAATGCACCAGGGGAATGAACGAAGTGACCAGGGGGACCTCCTTGACCAGGATGAACTTCTCCTTGACTTCTGGACGAGGAAAGGCGCTCCGACGGGTCATCGTCGAAGCGCCTCCCGTTGCCTAGCGTGCAAGGCATGGTGGGCGGCTCCACCAAGGGTTACTTCGACGGCCGTAGCAGGGGCTCTACTGCTCCGTTTTGGGCATGCTTGGATGCGTTGGAAATCTTAGATCACAGGCTATAAAAATCTGATGTAATGTCACCAAAACAACTAACCATTAATGATTCCCAGCCTTTCTCAGTTTCCGCAATCTGTATTCTGCCAGAATTCTGCACTTGGTGTTGTGGCGACCCAAAGCACACACCTCCCTTGGAAGTCTCTTTGCACTAAGAAGCCGTGCACACTTAGGTGATTCAGGTTACGCCAGGACAGAATTCCTGGAAATAGGCACAGATGAGAGCTACATAGGCGTATGTGCGGGCTTTGTGGGTGCAGACACGGGCATCATAGGCAAAGGCACGAAATTTCCATACACATGCCTGGGCTTTGCAGGCATAGGTACAGGCTTTGTAGGCACAGGGGCATGCTTTGTAGGCACAGGTGCATGCTATGTAGGCGCACGTGTAGGCTTTGAAGTGTCAGAAACTACGGGGCAGTTCCAACATGGCCTGAATGGTCCTCTGTGTTCACGGCTAATTTTTTGCAAGTTCCGAGTCTACGCATGAGCATTCTGGTTGCCTCACGGCATGTTTGTGGGAGTTGGACAGAGTTGTGAGATAGTCAATTTTGCGAAGGAAATAACAAAAACTTCTATTAACTGGACATGGACATGAACTGACGAGTTGTAGGGCTAGTTACGAACTCCCTAACGCACCAAACCGTGTGTGCCTCGGTTAACCGCATCTCCCGTTATGTCAGCCAAAGTGCGGCATCCCAATCCAGCCACTCAGTTGGTGGCACACACGATGTTCGCACGCCGAGGCACCCTCACACATCAAGGACCCATCAAAACGCCTTTCCGTAGGCAGAGATGTCCCCACAGGAGGTGGTGGTGTCCCCTGCGCTTTTGGGGTCCGTTTTCATGAGTTGATCATTGAGTTGTGATGGGGATTGATGTGGTTCGAACCCTGTCAGCGGACCTACAGTTGGAAATTTGACCGAGTCCCCAAGCAACAAACTGTACTATTGAGTTCCGGACTCCGAGCCAGAATTCTGGCTAATTCCCTTAGCAACAACTTGTACAATTGACATCCAGCGGATCATTTGCCAGAGCGACTTGGTGGTCCTCCGGGGCAAAAACACCAGATGTATTTTTGTTAGGCTTTGTAGGCACAGGCACGGACTTTGTAGGCACAAGCTGGGCTTTGTAGGCGTAGGCGCATGCGTTTTAGGTGTAGGTGCATGCAATATAGGCGTATGGGCAGGCTCTGTAGGCGCAGGTGCATGCTTTGTAGGCAAGGCGTGGACGTTGTAGGCGCAGGCACGGGCCTTTTAGGTGCAAGAGCGGGCTTTGTAGGCACAGGTGCAGATTTTGTAGGTGCAGGCACAGGCTTTGTAGGTACAGGGACGGGTTCTGTAGGCATAGGCACGAGCTTTGTTGGCATAGGCGTGGGCTTTGTAGGCGCAGGCGCGGGCTTTGTTGGTGCAGGCGCGGGCTTTGTAGGTGCAGGCGCGGGCTTTGTAGGTGCATGTGCCGGCTTTATAGCTACAGGCGCGGCCTTTGTAGGCACGATAGTATGCTTTGTAGGCGTAGGCACGGGCTTTGTAGGTGGAGGCACAGTCTTTGGATGCACAGGAGTGGGCTTCGTAGGCATAGCGTGGGCTTTATGGGCATAGGCACGGGCTTTGTAGGTGAAGGCGCGGGTTTTGTAGGCACATGCACGGGCTTTGTAGGCGTAGGTGCGGCCTTTGTAGGCGCAGGCGCAGGATTTGTAGGCGTAGGCCCAGGCTTTGCTGCCGCATGTGCTGGATTTACATGCACATGCGCGTGCTTTGTAGACGAAAGCGTAGGCTTTGTGGGTGTAGTGGCAGACTTTGTACGAGCAGGTACAGGCTCTGTCGGCGGAGGCACAAGCTTTGTAGGTGGAGCCACAGGCTTCATAGGTGGAGACTTAGGCTGCGTAGGCAAAGGAGCATGCTTTCTAGACACAGGCATAGGCTTTCTAGGTGCATGTGCTGTCTTTGTAGGCGCAAGTGCGGTCTTGGGAGGCGCAAGTGCGGTCTTTGGAGGTGCAGTTTCGGGCTTTGTACGCGCAGGCACAAGCTTTGTAGGCGCATGCGCAAGCTTTGTAGGCACAGGCACGGACTTTGTAGGCGAAGGTGCGGGCTTTGTGGGTGCAGTTCCGGGCTTTGTAGGCGCAGGCGCAGGGTTTATAGGCGCAGGCGCGGGCTTTGTAGACACAGGCGCGGGCTTTGTAGGTGCAAGCTCGGGCTTTGTGGGCGCAGGCACAAACGATGTAGGTGCAGGCGCATGCTTTTTAGGTGCAGGCGTTGGATTTGTATGCGCATGTGCAGGCTTTATGGGTGCACGTGCAGGCTTTGAAGGCAAAGGAGCAGGCTGTGTAGGCGGATGCACGGGCAAGGCCGTGCTTGCGCCCGTGCCTGTGTCTACAAAGCCAATTTGTAGACACAGGCGCTTGCTTTGGAGGTGCAAGCGCAGGCTTTGTAGGTGTAAACACGGTCTTTGTACATGCAAATGCGAGCTTTGTAGGAGCAGGCGTGGGCTTTGTGGGTGCAGGCCCGGGCTTTGTGGACGCAGACGCGAGCTTTGTGAGTGCAGGCACGGGCCTTGTAGGCATAGGCACGAGCTTTGCAGGTTTAGGCACAGGCTTTGTAGGCGCAAGTATGGGTTTTCAGGCGCATGCGCATGCTTTTGAGGCACAGGCACATGCATTTTCGGTGTACGTGCGGACTTTGCATGTGTCGGCGCAGGATTTTCAGGCGTAGGTGCCGGATTTGTAGGTGCCGGCGCATGCTTTATAGCCACAGGTGTGTGCTTTGAAGGCATAGGCGCGGGCTCCGTAAACACAGACGTGGGGTTTGTAGGCAAAGGCACAGGCTAAGCAGGCGCAGGCGTGGGCTTTGTAGGCGGGCGCTTGCTTTGTAGGCACAGGCGCATGCTTTTTAGGCAAAGGTGTAGGATTTGCAGGCACAGGCACGGGCTGTGTAGGCGCATTCTTGGACTGTGTACGTGCACGCTCAGGATCTGTAGGCACAGGCGCAGGCTTCGTAGGCACAGGCAAGGGATTTTTTGGTGCAGGTGCGGGCTTTGTAGGCGTAGGCGTGGGCTATGTGGACGCAGGTGCGAGCTTTGTGGGCACAGGCACGGGCTTTATAGGCATAGGTGTGGGCTTTGTGGGCGCATGCATAGACTTTGTGGGCACAGGCGTGGGCTTTGTGGATGCAGGCACCAGCTTTGTAGGTGCAGGTACCGGGTTTGTAGGCGTAGGCATGGAATTTGTTGGCACCAGAGAGGAATCTGTAGTCGCAGGTTTTGGCTTTGAAGGCATAGGCGCGGGCTTTGTAGGCACTGACGGAAACTATGTGGGTACAGGCGCGGGCTTTGTAGGCGCACTCGCGGGCTTTGTAGGCGTAGGCGCGGGATTTGTAGGTGCAGGTGCAGGCTTTGTAGGTGCAGGCACGGGCTTTGTAGGCATAGGCGGGGATGATGAAGGTGCAGGCGCAGCCTCTATAGGTGCAGGCCCAGGCTTTGGAGGAGAAGGCATGGGCTTTGTAGGCACATGCACAGGCTTTTTTGGTGTAGGCACAGGGTTTGTAGGCGCAGGTGTGGGCTTCCTTGGCACAAGCGCAGGCTTTCTAGGCACAAGCGCGGGCTTTGGAGGCAAAGGCAAATGGTTTATTGGTGCAGGCGCATGCTTTATAGGCACACATGCGGGCTTTGTAGGCGCAGGGGTGGGCTTTGTAGGCATAGGCATGAGCTTTTTAGGTACACGAGTAGGCTTTGTGGTTGCAGGCACGGGCTTTGCCAGTGCAGGTACAGGCTTTGTTGTCGCGAGCATGGGCTATGTAGGCGCAAGCGTAGGCTATATAGGCGCAGGCTCAGGCTATGTAGGTACAGGAGCAGGCTTTGTAGGCACACACACGGGCTTTTTAGGCACAGGTACGGGCTTTGTAGGTGCAGGCTTGGGTTTTATGGAAGCAAGCGCATGCTTTGGAGGCGTAGGCATGGGCTTTGGAGGCGCAGGCACGGGCTTTGTGGTCATAAGCGCAGGATTTTTAGGTGCAGGTGCGGGCTTCGTAGGCGTAGTCGCGGGCTTTGTAGGCGCAGGTACGGGCTTTGTAGGTGCAGGCGCGGGCTTTGTATGCACTGGTGCAGGATTCATAGGCGGTGGCGCAGGCTTTGTAGGCACAGGCGTGGGCTTTGTAGGTACAGGCAAAGGCTATGTAGGTGCAGGCGCGGGCATTGTAGGCACAGGCACGGGCTTTGTAGGCGTAGGTGCAGGCTTTGTAAGCACAGGCGTGTGCTTTTTAGGAGCAAGCATGGGCTTTGTAGGCACATGCGAGGGCTTTGTAGGCACACGCGCGGACATTGTAGGTGCAAACGAAGGATATTTAGGCACAGGCGCGGGCTGTGTAGCTGCAAGCACAGGCTTTGTAGGCTCAGGCACGGGCTTTGTAGGCAAATGCGCAGGCTTTGTAGGCGCAGGCACCGGTGTTGTAGGCACAAGCGCAAGCGTTGTTGGTGCATGCGTGGGCTTCGTAGACGCAGGTACGGGCTTTGTAAACGCAGACTAGGGCTTTGTAGGCATAGGTGGACGAATTGTAAGCGCATGTCCCGGCTTTGTAGGTGCACACACGGGCTTTTTAGGCGCACGCGTGGGCTTTATGGATGCAGATGTGGGCTTTGTAGGTGCAGGCGCGGGCTTTGTCAGTGTAGGCGGGGTCTTTTTGGGCACAGGCACGGGCTTTCTGGTAGTAGGCGCAGGTTTTGTAGGTGCATGCACGGGCTTTGTAGGCGCAGGTGCGGACTTTGTAGGAGCATGCACGGGATTTGTAGGCACAGGAGTGGGCTTTGAAGTTGCAGGTGCAGGCTTTATAGGCGCAGGCGCGGGCTTGGTAGGCCCAGGCGCGGATGCTCCAGGTACAGGCGCGGGCTTTGTAGGCGTAGGTGCAAGCCTTATAGGTGCACACACAGGCTGTGTAAGCACAGGCACGGGATTTGTAGGTGCAAGCGCGTGCTATGTAGGTGCAGGTGCTGGCTATATAGGCCCAAGTGCAGGCTATGTAGGCGCAGGCATGGGCTTTTTGGATGCATGCGTGGGATTTGCAAGCACAGGCGCAGGTTTTGTAGGCACAAGCGTAGGATTAGTAGGAGCAGGCACGGGCTTTGTAGGTGCAGACATGGGCTTTTTATGCAAAGGCGCGAGCTTTGTACGTGCAGGACCGTGCTATGTAGCCGCTGGCGTGGGCAATGTGGGCGCAGGCATGGGCTGTGTAGATATAGGCACGGAATTTTTAGGCGTAGGGGCGGAATTTGTAGGTGCATGTGTAGGTTTTTTTAGTGAAGGCGCGGGATTTGTAGGGGCAGGCCCTCGCTTTGGAGGCACAGCCGCGAGCTTTGTAGGCATAGGCACGGGCTTTGTAGGTACAAGCGCATGATTTGTAGGCACAGACGCGACCATTGTAGGCACAGGTGTGGCCTTGGTAGGCGCAGGCGTGGACTTTGTAGGCGCAGGTGTGGGCTTTGTAGACGCAAGTGCATGTTTTGTAGGCGCAGGCGCAGGCTTTGTAGGTGCATGCGCGGACTTTTTAGGGGCAAGTTCAGGCTTTGTAGGCACAAGACTAGGCTTTGTAGGTGCAGCCCCGGGCTTTGTAGGTGTAGGCGCACGCTTTGTAGGACCAAGTGTGAGCTTTGTAGGGCCAGGTATGGGATTTGTAGTCAGAGGCAAGGGCTATGTAGGCGCAGGTGCTGGCTATGTAGGCGCAGGCGCGGGCTTTGTAGGCATAGGAGCGGGCTTTATAGGCACAAGCCTTGGCTTTGTAAGCAAAGGAGTGGGCTTTGTATGTATAGGCATGGGATTTGTAGGCACATGCGTGTGCTTTTTGGTGCAGGCGCACGCTTTGTAGCTGCAGGCACGGGCTTTGTGGACGTAGGCACGGGCTTTGTGGGCGCATGCGCAGGCTTTATGGTGTAGTCACGAACATTGTAGGCGTAGGCAAGGGATTTTTAGGTGCAGCTACTGGCTTTTTAGGCGCAAGGGCAGGCTATATACGCGCAGGCACGTGATTTGTAGGCTCAGGTGCGGGCTTTGTAGGTGCAGGCGCGGGTTTTGTAGGCACATGCGCGGCTTTGTATGCGTAGGCACGTACTTTGTAGGTACAGGTGCATTCTTTGTAGGTGTAGGTGTGGGCTTTGTAGACGCATGTGCGGGCTTTATAGCTGCAGGCACGGGCTTTGTAGGCGCAGGTGTAAGCTTTTAGATGCAGGTGAAAGCTTTGAAGGTGTACGCGCAGGCTTTGTATGCGCAGACGTAGGCTTTGTAGGCAAAAGTGCAAGATTTGTAGGCTAGGCTCTGGCTTTGTAGGTGCATGTACAATCTCTGTAGGTGGAGGCTCAGGCTTTGTAGGTGGAGTTGCAGACTTAGGCGGAGGCATAGGCTTTGTAGGGACAGGAGCGGGCTTTGTGGGCACAGGCGCAGGCGTAGGTGCAGGCTTTCTAGGCACAGGCACATGCCTTTTAGGCGCAGGCGCGGGCTTTGTATATGTAGACACGGGCTTTGTAGGCGCAGGCGCAGGCTTTGTAGGTGCAGGCACGGAACTTTTAGGAGCAAGCACGGGCTTTGTAGGTGCATGCCAGGCTTTGTAGGCTCAGGCATGGGCTTTGTAGGCGCATCTGCGGGCTTTGTAGGTGCATGCATAGGCTTTGTAGGCAAATCCGCGGGCTCTGTAGGCGCATCCGCGGGCTTTGTAGGCCCAGGCATGGGCTTCGTAGGAACATCCACGGGATTTGTAGGCAAATCCACAGGCTTTTTAGGTGCATCCGCGGGCTTTGTAGGTGCAGTCTTTGTGTGCTTTGTAGACGGAGGTGTGGGCTTTGTAGGCGCAAGCATGAGCTTTGTAGGCATAGGTGCATTCTTTGTATGCGCAGGTGTGGGCTTCTTAGGTGCACGTGCAGGCTTTTTAGGTGCCCTCGTGGGACTTATGGACCCAGGTGAGGGCTTTGTAGGCGCAGGCACGGGCTTTGAAGGTTCCGGCCAGGGCTTCCTAGGCGTAGGCGTAGGCTTCGTAGGCACAGGTGTTGGCGTTGAAGGCACAAGCGCAGGCTTTGTAGACAAAACTGTAGGGTCTGTAGGCACATGCGTAGGCTTTGTAGGCAAAGGTACAGGCTCTACAAGCGGAGGGACATGCTTTGAAATCGGAGCGGCAGGCTTTATAGGCAAAGGCGTAGGCTTTGTAGGTGCAGGAGCAGACTTTGTAGGCACAGGCGTAGGCTTTGTAGACGTAGGCGCACGCTTTGTAGGCACAGGTGTGGGCTATGTAGGCGCAGGCTCGGGCTATGAAGGCACAAGAATAGGCTATGTAGGTGCTCTAGCCTGTTTTGTAGTTGCAGGCATGGGCTTTGTAGGCATAGGTGCAAGCTTTGTAGGCGCACGAGCGGGCTTTGTAGCTGCAAGTGCGGGCTTTGTAGGCGCAGGCGCGGGCTTTGTACGAGAAGGGATGGGATTTGTGGGTGCAGGCGCGAGCTTTATAGGTGCAGGCATGGCCTTGTGGGCACAAGCACTGGCTTGGTGGAGGCAGGCTTGGGCATTGTGCGTGCAGCCGCAGTCTTTGTATGCGTAGGCATGGGCATTGTAGGCGCACATGCCGGATTTGTATGGACAGGCACAAGCGCAGACTTTGTAGGCACAGGCGCGGGCTTTGTATGTGCAGGTGCGGGTTTTGTAGGCATAGGCGAGGGCTTTCTAGGTGCAGGCACGGGCTTTGTAGGCACAGGTGTGGGCTTTGTAGGTGCAGGCGCGGATTTTTGTAGGCGCAGGAGCTAGCTTTGTAGGCACAAGAGTGGGCTTTGTAGGAGCAGGATCGGAATTTGTAGGTGCAAGCGAGGGATTTGTAGGTTTACGTGCTGGCTTTATATGAGCAGGTGCAAGCGTTGTGGGCGCAGGCGTGGGCTTAGTACGCGCAAGCGCATGTTTTGTAGGCATAGGCACGGATTTTTTAGGTGCAAGTGCAGGCTTTGTAGGCCCAGGTGCAGACTTTGAAGGCACACACGCAGGCTTATGGACACAGGTGCGGGCTTCATAGGCGCATGCGTGGGCTTTGGAGGCACAGTCACAGGCTTTGTAGGGGCAGGTGACGTCTTTGTAGGTGCATGCATGGGCTTTGTTGCTGGAGGCGCATGCTTCTTATGCCCGGGCGAAGGCAATGGCATTGTAAGCACAGGCACATGCTTTGTAGGTGAAAGCACAGGCTTTTCAGGCACATGTGCTGGCTTTGTAGGCGCAGTTGCAAGCTCTGTAAGCAGAGGCACAGGCTTTGTAGGTGAAGGCTTAAGATTTCAAGGAGCAGGAGAAGGCTTTGTAGGCGCAGGCACAGGCTTTTTAGGCCCAGGCACAGGCTTGCAAAGCACACACACTGGCTTTGCAGTCACAGGTGCGAGCTTTGTAGGCGCAGGCACGGGTTTTGTAGGCGCAGGCGTGGGCTTTGTAGGCGCAAGCACGGGCTTCGTAGGTGCAGGCGTGTGCTTTGAAGGTGTAGGCACGGGCTTTGTAGGCGCAAGTATGGACTTTGTAGGTGCAGACGTGGACTTTGTAGGCACAGGCGCGAGCTTTGTAGGCGCATGTGCATGCCTTCAAGGCACAGGCGCAGTCTTCCCACATGGAGGCTCAGGCTTTCTAAGCACAGGCGCAGGCTTTGAAGATGCAGAAGCGAGCTTTGTAGGCACAAGCGTGCACTTTTTAGACACAAACACGGGCTATGTAGGCACCTTCGTGGGCTTTGCAGGTATAGGTGCGGGCTTTGTAGGCGCAGCAGCGGGTTTTTTGGCTCAGGCGCAGGATTTGTAGGCGTAGGTATGGGCTTTGAAGATGCAAACACGGGCTTTGTAGGCACAGACACGGGCATTAAAGGGGCAGGCACAAGGTTTATTGGCATAGGCGCAGGCTTTGTAGGCACAGACGTCGGTTTTGTAGGCGCATGTGTGCGCTTTGTATGCACAGGCACATACTTCATAGGCGCATGCACAGGGTTTATTGGTGCAAGCGCAGGCTTTGTAGGTGCAAGCGCAGGCTTTGCATGTGTGGGTTATGTAGGTGTAGGTGCAGGCTTTGTAGGTGTAAGCACGGGCTTTTTAGGCGCAAGCGCAGGCATTGAAGGTACAGATGTGGGCTTTCTAGGTACAAGCGTGGGCTTTGTAGGCACAGGCACAGGCTTTGTAGGCACATGAGTGGGCATTGTAGGTGCAAGCACTGGCTTTCTAGGTGCATGTGCTGGCTTCCTAGGCGCAAGCGCAGGCTGTGTAGGTACAGGCGCAGGATTTTTCGGCACAGGAGCAGTTCTTGTAGGTGCAGGTGCAATTTTTGTACGCTCAGATGCAGGCTTCGTAAGTGGAGCCATAGGATTTTTCGTCGGAGGCGTAGGCTTTGCAGGCACAGGAGCAAGCACTGTAGGTGTAGGCGCAGGCTTTGTAGGCATAGGAGCAGAATTGGTTGGAGCGGATGCAGGCTCTGAAGGCGCAGGCATAAGCTTTGTAGGAGCAGGCGCGAGCTTTGTTGGCGTAGGTAGGGGCTATGTAGCACAGGCGTGGGTCTTATGGGCGCAGAGGCAAGCTTTGTAGGTGCAAGCGCGGGCTTTGAAGGCACATGCGCCGGCTTTGTAAGCGCAGGCGAGAGCTTTGTAGGTGAAGGCCAGGCTTTATAGGTGCAGGCGCGGGCTTTATGGGCACAAGCTATGTAGGCGCAGGCGCGGGCATTGTAGGTACAGGCAATGCATGCACAGGTGGGCTATGTAGGCATAGGCGTGGGTATTTTAGGTGCAGGCACATGCTCTGTAGGTACAAGCGTAGTCTTTTTAAGCACAAGCACGGGCTTTGTAGGTATACGCAAGAGCTTTATAGGTGCACGCGCGGTCTTTGTAGGCGCCAGCATGGGCTTTGTAGGTGCAGGCATGGGCTTTGAAGGCACAAGGGCGGGCTTTGACGGCAAAGGCACAAGCATTGTCGGCAGAGGAGTGGGCTTTGTCGGTGCAGGTGTGGGCTTTCTAGATGCAGTGGGCTTTGTAGGCGCATGCATGGGCTTTCAAGGTGCGGGCGTAGGCTTTCCATGCACAGGCGTAGGCTTTGTAGGTGCAGTCGCATGCTTTTTAGGTGCAGACACGGGCTTTGTAGACATTGGCACAGGCTTTGTAAGTGCAGTCGCGGGCTATGTAGGCACCTACACGGGCTTTTTAGGTGCAGGCGGGGCTTTATTGGCACAAGCGGGGGCTTTTTAGGCGCAGGTGCGGGATTTGTAGGTGCAGGCGTGGACTTTGTTAGCGTAGGCACAGGATGTTTAGGCACACGGTGGGCTTTTTGGTGCAGGCGCGGGTTTTGTAGGCGCAGGCGTGAGCTTTGTAGGGGCAGGCGCGGGCCTAGTAGGTGCAGGCCTAGGCTTTATAGGCACAAGCGCCGGATTTTTTGGTACATGTGTTGGCTTTGTAGGCGTAATCGAAGGCATTGTATGCGCAAGCACATGCTTTGAACATGCAGGCACGGGCTTTGAAGGCGGATGCGCGGGCTTTTTAGGCATTGGCATGGGCTTTGTAGGCACAGGTGCGGGATTTATTGGCATAGGCACAGGCTTTGTAGGTGCAGGCATGTGCTTTTAAGAACAGGCGTGGGCTCTGTAGGCGCAGTTGTGGGCATTGTAGGAGTAGGAACGGGCTTTCTAGGCAGAGGGATACGCTTTGTAGGTGTAGGCACGGGCTTTGTAGGCCCTTGCGTGGGATTTATAGGAGCAGGCGTTGGCTTTGTAGGTGCAGGCACAGGCTTTGTAGATGCAGGCGTAGCCTTTGAAGGCATTGGAGTGGGCTTTGCAGGCACAGGTGCAGGATTTGTAGGTGCAAGAGCAGGCTTTTTAGGTGCAGGCACGGGCTTTGTAGGCAGAGGCGCGGGTTGTATAGGTATAGGCGTGGGGTTTGTCGGCGCAGGCGTGGGCTTTGTCGGCATATGTATAGAATTTCAAGGGTTTCCAAACACAGGTGCAGGCTTTTTTGTGCAGGCCCAGGATTTCTAGGCACAAGCGCAGGCATTGTAGGCGTCGATGCAGGCTTTGTCCGCGTTGGAGCAAGATTTGTAGGAGTATGTGCAGGCTTTGTAGGTGCAGGTGCATGCGCTGTATGTAGAGCCATAGGCTTTGTAGAAGGAGGTGTAGGCTTGGTAGGCATAGGAGAAGGCTCTGCACGCACAAGCATAGTCTTTGTAGGCGTAGGCATAGGCTTTATAGGAGCAGGTGCAGGCTTTATGGAGGCAGGCATAAGCTTTGTAAGAGCAGGCATGGATTTTGTAGGCACAGACACACACTATGTAGGCATAGGTATAGGCTTTCTAGGTGCAGGAATGGGCTTTGTAACTGCAGGCACAGGCTTTGTAGGCACAGGTGAGGGCCTTGTAGGCATATGAGTGGGCCTTGTAGGTGCAGGAGCGGGCTTTGTGTGCACAAGGTTGGGCTTCGTTGGCGCAGGCGCAGGCTTTGTAGGCGCAAGCGCAGGCTTTAAAGGTGCAGGAAAATGCTTTATAGGCACACATGCGGGCTTTGTAGGCACAGGTGCGGGCTTTGTATGTCCAGGTGCGAGCTTTGTAACCGTAGGCGCCGGCCATGTAGGCATAGACACGGGCTCTACAGGCACAGGAGGAAGCTTTGTAGGTGAAGGAACTGGCTGGTAGGCACACGCGCGGGCTCTGTTGGCGTAGGCGAAGTCTTGGTAGGTGCAAGCTCAAGCTTTGTTGCAGGGAGGGGCTTCGTAGGCGTAGGCACAGACTTTGTGGACACATCTGTGGGCTTTGTGGGTGGAGGTGCAGATTTTGTGGGTGCAGGCGCAGGCTTTGTGGGTGCAGGTGTGGGCTTTGTGGGCGTAGGCGCGGGCTTTGTGGACGTTGGTACGGGCTTTATAGGCATAGGTATGGGCTTTGTAGGTGCAGGCACGGGCTTTGCATGCACAGGCGTGGGATTTTTAAGGGACAGACGTGGGCATTTCAGGCGCAGGCACAGGATATCTAGGCGCAGGCGTGGGCTTTATAGGCACTGTTGTGGGTTTTGTATCTGCACAAGCCTGCTATATTGGCGCATGCACGGGCTTTATGGATGCAGGCGCGGGCTATTGAGGGGCAGGCGCTGGCTTTGTAGGTGCAGGCGTGGGGCTTTTAGTTGCAAGCACGAGCTTCGTAGGTGCAGGCACAAGCTTTGTAAGCACAAGCACTAGTTTTGTAGCCACAGGTGCACCCTTTGTCGGAGAAAGCGCAGGCTTTGTAAGTGCAGGAATATGCTTTGTAGGCTCAGGTGCAAGCTCTGTAGGCGGAGGTACTAGCTTTGTAGGTGGAGGTGTCGGCTTTGTAGGTGTAGGAGAAGGCTTTGTAGGCACATACATAGGCTTTGTAGGCGGAGGCGTAGGCTTTGTAGGCACAGGTGCAGGCTTTGTAGGTATATGTACATGCTTTGTAGGTACTGGTGCAGGCTTTTAGATGCTTGTGAAGGATTAGTAGGCACAGTTGCAGGCTTTGTAGGTGCCTACGCAGGCTATGTAGGTGCAGGTGCTGGCTTTGTATGTGCAAACCCAAGCTTTGTAGGTGCAGGCACAAGCTTGGTAGGCGTAGGCGCAGGCTTTTTAGGCGCACGCCTAGGCTTTGTAGGCACAGGTCCAGGCTCTAGATACAGGTGTTGGCCTTATAGGCACAGGCGAAGGCTTTGTAGGCATAGGGATAGGCTTTGTAAGTGTAGGTGCATGCTTTGTAGGTGTGGGCACTGGCTTTGTAGGCACAGGCACGTTCTTTGCAGGTGCAAACGTAGGCTCTGTAGGCGTAAGCGTGGGCTTTGCGAGCACACGCTTGTGTCGGAAACTGAGGTGCAGTTCCAACGTGGCCTGACTGGTCTTCTATGCTCACGGCTTGTTTTGTGTGGGTTCTGAGTCTAAGCGTGAGCTTTCTGTGTTAATTCATGCCCTCCCTCTTTCTCACACATGTGTCCTCGGGTGCGCAGGGCATGGTGATCCCGAGATCAGTGGAGGCTCACGCTGAGACCAACTATTCCCAAAGAATAGCGCACCGAGATCGCTACGTGACTCCCCTCGGCGTGGTCCCATGCCCTCCACCCTCATCGGCTGCTCCAACCGTCTCACATCGGCATCGAAGACTCAGAATTTATTCCATGATTGATTGATCTTGCTTCCGTAGAAATTCTCTGTTGTTGTGCTTGAGCATTTTGCTACTCACCTCAGGACCCGGGTTTCCTTGGGTGTGTGTGTGTTTCGTTAGGTGCCTAACTCAAACAGGGCATATAGGAAAAATAGGGAAGGGTTAACATGAAGGGCGAGTTCGCCCTCGGCCAAGGCAGCGAGCGAGCGAGCAAGGCAGGCTTCGCTCGCTCGCTCGCTCGCTGGCACACTGGCCACGCGAGGCTCGAAAGTCGAGCCTCGCTCTCTCCCTCTCTAACTCGCTACCTCCAGACACTTAGTTTTTTTTT
>SZWC01005044.1:11939-23294 GCA_023375785.1 Penium margaritaceum | reverse complement strand
GACAGAGTGTGGCTGCTCCTTAAAGCTCTCTATGGCTTGAAGCAGGCACCAAGGTGTTGGAACAAAGAAATCAAGCGCACATTGGACAAAGGTGGGTTCATCCAAAGCATGTCTGATCCCTCCCTCTTCCTTCGCTGGACAGAAAAGGGACTTGTTGCCCTCATTGTCTACGTGGATGACTTACTCATTCTTTCCCCTTCTCTCCCTCTTGTGCTCGACACTAAAGCTCTACTCACTGCAAACTACCGCATGACAGACCTTGGAGAGGCACATGACTTCTTGGGCATGACCATCACACGGGACCGCAAGGCACGCATCCTCTCCTTGCATCAAGGACGATTCATCGCTCATCTCACTGCACGTTTTGCACACCTTGTACAGCACCTTCCTCGACAGTGCACACCCATGAGTCCAGATGTCTACGCACACCTACTGGATGTGAACACCACGGACTACGGACCAGACACAGACCCCACACTGTACAGACAGATACTCGGCAGCTTGAGCTATGTAGCCACTACCACACGGCTAGACATAGCCTGCGCAGTCAACACGCTCGCTCAGTTCAACCAGCAACCCTGCACCAGTCATCACAGGGCACTCCTGAAATTGTTGCGATTTGTGCTGGACACCTCCACTGTCGGTCTTGTCTTCTCTCCATCACAAGCACCTCTGTTGGATGGTTTTTGCGACAGTGACTATGCACGTGACAAAGCAGCACGCAGCAGGGGCGGGTGGGTTTTNTCACACATGTGTCCTCGGGTGCGCAGGGCATGGTGATCCCGAGATCAGTGGAGGCTCACGCTGAGACCAACTATTCCCAAAGAATAGCGCACCGAGATCGCTACGTGACTCCCCTCGGCGTGGTCCCATGCCCTCCACCCTCATCGGCTGCTCCAACCGTCTCACATCGGCATCGAAGACTCAGAATTTATTCCATGATTGATTGATCTTGCTTCCGTAGAAATTCTCTGTTGTTGTGCTTGAGCATTTTGCTACTCACCTCAGGACCCGGGTTTGCTTGGGTGTGTGTGTGTTTCGTTAGGTGCCTAACTCAAACAGGGCATATAGGAAAAATAGGGAAGGGTTAACATGAAGGGCGAGTTCGCCCTCGGCCAAGGCAGCGAGCGAGCGAGCAAGGCAGGCTTCGCTCGCTCGCTCGCTCGCTGGCACACTGGCCACACGAGGCTCGAAAGTCGAGCCTCGCTCTCTCCCTCTCTAACTCGCTACCTCCAGACACTTAGTTTTTTTTTCGAAACTGACGCCATGGATTTTCATGGCTAGCGTACTCATACGTTCACCTTTTGACGTGATTTCAGTTTCATTTGAAAGGTAGTGAGTCTCTCATTCTGTTCGCCTAACGCTATGTTTCTGGGAGTGGAAAACCGTTGTGAGATAGTCACTTTTTGCGAAGGGGATAACACAATCTTGCATTTTATTAACATGGACATGATCTGAACATTTGTAGGGCTAGTCATGAGCTCTCCAACGTACCAAACTGTGTGCAAATGCGGATCACCGTACCTCCCGCTACGTCAGCCGAAGCGTAGCACCCCAAACCAGCCACTCAGTTGGCGGCGCGCACCACGTCGCCCGTCGAGGCGCCTTCACACATCAAATGCCATTCCGGAGGCGCAGATGTCCCTATGTGTAGTGATGGTGTCGCTCGTGCCTTTGGGGTCTGTTTCAATGAGTTAATCAACCTATTTGGTGATGGGGATTGATGTGGTTGAAAACCTGTTCGCAGGCCTATAGTCGGAATTTCGACTGACCCCGAGTAACAAACTCGAGTAACAACGAGTACTACTGAGTTTCGGACTCAGAGCCAGGTTTTTGGCCAAGTCCCTTAGTATCAAAACTGCACTACTGAAATCCGGCGGATCAACCACAGGACGCCTCGGCAGTCCTTCCGGAGCAAAATCCCCAGATGGAATTTTGTTACTCGTTCCGGTCAATTATTCACCGGCAGTCGAACAGCAGCCAGCTCCCAGAGCCGCCGCACATGCCCCAACTTTGGAAGCCCATATATCCCCCGTTGCTTGTCCGATTTCTGTGAAACAACTTCCACCGAATTCAGCAACTCGTGATCTTTCAGGAACAACCCTCCATTTAGGATCCGATCAATCCTCGAGTCGCCAGAACTAACGACGAGGAATTTCCTCTCTCTGGCGGCTCATCGGCGCCTCCCGGCGCCGCACATGGACATGCAGAGGAGCAAATGTTCAACATTCTCCTCCTTGCACCTGCAATGCCTGCTGCTCTTGCTTGCTCTCACGCATCTTCCGCTGCGTCCTCCAGCCCATGATAGCTGGTCATCCCAAGTCCGGCCACGCTTAATGCGTGCCGGTCCACGGGTTGCGCTTTGATCAAGCAATCTGCAAGCATGTTGTGCTTGCTTTAGTGATGCAGCACCACCTGGTCCTTTTCAACCATGTCTCATGTGTAATGATAACACACGTCAATGTGCTTCATCCTCCTGTGCTACGTCGGGTTGTTGGTTAGCAAGATTGATTTGGTGTTGTCGTCTTGCACCACCATAGGCTCCTGCTGCGGCACGCCCAGCTCCCCCAACAAATTGCGGAGCCACACCGCCTCCATGACCGCCTTGGCCAGCGCGATGTACTATGCTTCCACTGTGGAGGTAACAACGCGGTCTCACTTTTTGCTGCACCACGAGACCGCTGCACCAGCGAGGAAGGACGCGTAGCCAGATGTGGACTTCCGCTTGTCCACATCGCCAGCATAGTCTGCATCCGTGTAGCAGACCAGAAGCAAGGGGTCCGCCCGCCCCTTGCCGTTGAACCTCAAGCGCCCATGCCGCGTCGCCTGCAAGTAGCAGAGGATGCACTTGACCGCCTGCCAGTGTAGTGGCCGTGGATCGGCCACATACCTGCTCACTTGGCCCATCGCGTAGGCCAGGTCTGGTCAAGTAGCCACCATGGCGTACATGAGGCTGCCCACCGCCGATTGGTAGGAAACCCCTGCCATATCCTCCCGCTCTTCTTTTGTTTGTTGTGCCATTGCCCCACTCATATCACAGGTCGTGGAGACCGGACTGCCAACTAGTTTGCAGTCCTCCATGTCGTACCGCTTTAGCACCTCAGCCACGTATTTAGCCTGTCCCAGCTCAAGCGTGCGCGCCCTCTCGTTCTGTGTAATGCTCATCCCGATGTAGTAATCCAGCTCCCCCATGTCTGACATCTAGAATCCGCAGCTTAGCTGCTCTTTTATCCGCTGTAGGCTCAGCAGATCCGTCGAGCACAAAATCAGGTCATCCACATAGAGTTCGACAATCTGATGGAGTTGTTTTTCATGCCGCACGTACACGCTGTGATCCGCCTCACAACACTTGATCCCGAGTTGTGCCATGAAGCTGTCCATCTGTTGGTACCAGCATCAGAGCGATTGTTTTAGCCCATACAAGGACTTCCGCAGCTTGCACACCTTGCCCTTTGGTACCTCCACCCCCTCTGGCACATCCATGTAGATCTCTTTATCTATGATTCCGTTGAGGAAGGCCGTCTTTATGTCCATTTGGTGGAGCTTTATGTCCTTCAAGGCCGTCACCGCAAGGATAGCCTGGATGCTTGTGAATTTGGCGACAGGAGCGAACGTCTCATCGTAGTGCTCGCCCTTACATTGTGTGTATCCTTCTGCCACCAGCTGTACCTTGTACTTGCCAACCATATCTTCCTTTGTGAACTTGGTCTTAAAGACCCACTTTGAGCTGATGACCTTGGCATCTTTCGGCCTTTCAACCAGCTCCCACGTGCCATTTTCCATGATGGACGCCAACTCCGATTTGATGGTTGTGTCCCATTGATCCCCTTTGGGCCGTGCAAGCGCCTCTTGCATGGTAGTCAGCTCCGTGGATGCAGCCAGCATGCACCGCGTCATGCCAACCCATCGACCGGTGCTTGCGTCAAAGCGCTTCCCCGCTTTTCGCTACCTCCCGCTGCGGCGTGGTAGTTTTGGTGGCGCATCGTCACTCTGCTGTAATCTCTCCGACTCAGCACACTCTGGTGAATCATCGACCAGACGGCTTTCTGAAGATCTCCCTCGCTTCGGCAAAACATCGCCTGAATGACCAGCGCATCCGGTGGATTTTCCATCGATGCCCGATGCACACTCTGCCGGGAGTGCGCGCCTTGGCACCCTCGGTGCCAAGGCGTGCACTCCCGGCAGAGTGCGATCCTTGTGGTGGATCTCCTCATCCGGTTGATCAACATCGGATTCCTCCACGTCGGCTGCCACTGCTGGTGCACCGTCATGCTCTGATGTCGCATCCTCAACTTCGACATCCGTCGGCTCCTTCTCGTAGTCAAGGTGTTGGAACCACTCCCTCGTCTTCGAAGATTCCATCACGCCCATTTCGTTGCTGCTGATGTAGCTCTACTACTCGTCGAACTCGATGTCTCGGCTGTGCATTACCTCCTCCTTGTGCATTTCATAGAGCCGGTACACCTTATGCGCACTCTCACAGCCAAGGAAGAGATACGACTTTACCCGCAGCTCTAGCTTGCTGTCAAGCCTCTGTGAAGCCTGCACCATTGCATACGCCTTGCACCCAAACACTTTCAGGTGTGCCACACTTGGCTTGCACCCGCTCCAAACCTCATGTGGCATCTTCTAGTCGCTTTCCCCCTTCAGCACTACTATAGGAGTGAGGTTGATGGAGTAGCTCACCGTACGCACAGCTTCCGCCTAGAATTTTTGCGGAAATTCCGCATCCACCAACATGGTCCGTACCATGTTCAGCATCGTCTGGTTCGCCCGCTCCGCCACGCCATTTGACTGAGACAAATGTTGTGTAGTTTGTTCCCATTTTATGCCCTGCTGCTTCATCCACCCGCTACAGCCTACATACTCTCTGTCGTTGTCGTTGCGTAGTGCTCTGACCTTCCGATCAGTCTGCCCCTCCACGGCGGCGACATACTCCTTCAGCCGGTCCAGGACCTTGCCTTTCCGCTTCATGAAGTACACGTAGAGTTTTTTGCTGTGGTCCTCAATGAAGGTGACGAAGTAACGGACGCTCTCTTTGATGCCATCTTGAATGGTCTGCACACGTTGCTGTGCATGACCTCGAGCAGGTCCGAGGCGCGATTCACGTTCTCGTTAAACGGTTTGTGCCGTGCCTTGCCCAAAATGCAAGGCTCGTACTTTTTGTGATTTGCCACATCTGTCGCCTCTACCGCACCGTCGATGACGAGGCCACGTACCAGCTCACGCTTCGCCATCTCCTTCATGACTGCGGGTGAGGAATGCCCCAGTCATTGGTGCTGGAGCTCGAAATCAGCTCCCCCTCCTTTGGCAAGGTTGGTAGTCTGTTCCTGCAAGTTTGTTAAATCTGTCGCCGGGAGGATCACCTTGGTCTCCGCAATGTAGAGGCCTCCCTCACGCTTAGCCTCCAGCACAGGCTCGCCGCCACCGTCCTTCTGCACAATTGCCCCTCTTGTCCTGAGGAGCACCTTGTACCTCTTGTCTATCAGGCGGCTGACACTTAGGCACCGTGTTGATGCACCCGAGATTTTCAAGTGATCTTAACATCTGGATGAAAAGGTAGCTCGCTACAGCAATGCAATTTTCCTTACATCATGAACTTCACAAACGTACAATTTTGCACATACCGGGACCTATCTACTGTATTACATGGAATAGGGTTGAGAGCTTCACTGGAAGAGAAGAGCATGGCCCTGGCATCTGGCTAACTCGTGATATTCATCATTTTTCTCTCTTAACGGCGTTCCTATTGTTTACCTCGCCATTTCTGAGAACGCAAAAAAAAAAAAAACAATTCCTTTTCTGAAGATGAAAAGAGGAAAGGTCTCGTTTCCTCGTAAAACCTCATGCAGTCACTTCTAGACCCATCTATTTCAGATTTTTCTGAAAGTTAAAAAACACTCTTGCGATCCTCCTTTATGAAAACATGCATTCTGATGATACGCGGTTTTCCCAACATCACAAGGAAAATCCTAGTCGCTTGATAGGAAAATCGCAAACATTGCAGTGGCTGCTGAAGATGTTTGTGCGATGAAAATCTATGCCGACCGGCGAAATCTACCTGACGCCAGCGGAGCATGGAAGCCAGGCAAAAATGCAACACTCGTGTGTTTGGTAGCGACCATTGGAACGAAACAGCCTCCATCACCATCCATATGCTAGCCCCTTGAGAACATCAACTCGGTGCCTTCGAATGTCAAACAAGCCAGGTACGTGCTGCACGTCCTTGATGATGTGTTGTACCCGCTTCCCACCAACCACCACTTCCACGTCCACGTCTCCTTGGCCAGCCGCCGGCTGGACCTTGTTGTTCGTGACCACCATGGATTTGCTGGACTTGGTGTAGTTGATGAACCCGACCTTCTCGACCTGGGTATGCTCCTCCGCTCCGGAGTCAAGGCATCACCGGTTGGCCTTCTTGAGGTACTGGTTTTGGGTGTCGTTGAGGAGCGCCTTCTTGCCTTTGGCATCCTTGCCGCCGGCCTTTGCCTCATCGGTGCAGTCACGGGTCCAGTGGCCCTCCTTGCCGCAGTTACGGCATGCACCCTTATTGGTGACCTTCTTGCCGCCGCCATGTCCGTCACCTTCCTTGGCCGCGCTTCCGCCACCATGCATTTTTTGTGATGAGGGCCAACGAGGAAGACGAGGACTCCCCGCAGGTCTATCGTTGCACCTTGTTGTGGATGTACTCTGCGACCGTGACATAGATGAGCTTGTCATCTGTCCATCCTCCCAATACTGTGATGAAATGGCTCCAACTGTCAGGAAAGGCCATAAGGAGGGTCATCGCCTACAGCTACGTGTCGATCTTCCACCCCACGTCATTGCATTGTGAGGAAAGCGACTCTATCTGCTGCATGGCGAAGATGACGTCATCTCCCTCCTCGATTCTCACAGTGAGGAGTCGCTTGATTGCGAGTATTTTGTTCGCCAGCGAATTGGATTGATGGATAGCACAGAGTCTTTGCCAAGCCTCGGCTGCCAGCTTACAGCCCTAGAAGTAGCCCAACTACAACTCGGCCATCCCGAACACCAGCAACAGGAGCGCCTCCATGTTCTTCCTTTCAAAGGCCTCCTTCTGCGCTTCCATCGCTATCGCTTCATCGAGGACTTCCGTTCCCTGCATGACCTGCAGCAGCCCCTTATGCGCAAGGTGCAGCTCGAAGTGCCACCTCCATAGCCCGTAGCCAAGGCCACCTGCATACTTCTGGATGGGCTGCATCTCCTTCTGCTCCATTTGCCCAGTCTTCAACTCCGGGACCTCAGAGCTTGACGGCGATGTTGTCCCCGACGACGATCCCGTCCGTTGCGAAAGCTATGATCGATTTGTAGACCAGTCAGGGCCGTGGAACCATAACCCTTTGTAAGAAACTGGGGTACAGTTCCAACGTGGCCTAACTGGTCTTCTATGCTCACGGATTGTTTTGTACGGGTTCTGAGTCTAAGCGTGAGCTTTATGGTCGCCTCACGCTATGTTCCTGGGAGTGGAAGAAATTTGTGAGATAGTCACTTTTTGCGAAGGGAATAACGCAATTTGGTATTTTTTAAAGCATGGAAATGATCTGAACATTTTTAGGGCTAGTCATGACCTCTCCAACACACCAAACCGTGTGCGATTTGGATCACTGTAGCTCCCGCTACGTCAGCCGAATCACAGCATCCCAAACCAACCTCTCAGTCGATGGCGCGCACCACGTCGCCCGCCGAGACGCCTTCACACATCAAGGACCCATCAAAACGCCATTCGGAGGCGCAGATGTCCCTACGTGTAGTGGTGGTGCCCTTCTTGCCTTAGGGGTCTGTTTTGATGAGTTAATCATCGTGTTTGGTGATGGGGATTGATGTGGTTCGATACCTGTTTGCGAACCTGCAGTCGAAATTTTGACGAAGTCCCCGAGTAACAAACTGTATTACTGTGTTTCGGACTCCAAGCCAGGTTTTTGGCCATGTCAGAGCAAAATGCCCAGATGGGATTTGTTGCTTGTTCCGGTAAATCATTCACCGGCAGTCGAACCGCGGCCAGCTCCCAGAGCCGCCGTGCATACCCCAGCTTTGGAAGCTCATATCTCCCTCGTTACTTGTCCGGTTCCAGTGAAATAACTTCCACCAGATTCAGGCAATCCTCTATTTTAGCATCCGAGCAATCCTTGAGTCACCAGATCCAACAACGAGGAATTTTCTCTCTCTGGCGGCTCGTCGACGCCTCCTGGCACCGCACTTGGGCATGCAGAGGGGCAAATCTTCAAGAGCTTGGACAGGCATTGTAGGCGCAGGCGTGGGTATTGAAGGCATACGAACGGGCTTTGTAGGCATAGGCATGGGCTTTGTTGGTGCAGGCTTGAGCTATGTAGGCGAAGGTACAGGCTTTGTTGGCGCAAGCGTGGGCTTTGTAGGTGCAGGTGCGGGATTTGTAGGCACAGGCGGAGGCTTTGTAGGTTTCGACATGGACTTTCTAGGAGAAATCGCAAACTTCGTAGGCATAAGAGAGGACTTTGTAGGCATAGGCGCGGGATTTTTAGGTGCAAGCGTGGGCTTTGTAGGTGCAAGCTTGGACTTTGTAGGCACATGCGCATGATTTGTAAGTGAAGTCGCGGGCTTTCAAGGCGTAGTCGCAGGCCTTGAGGTGGTCGCTGGCTTCAAAGGCAGAGGTGCATGCTTTCTAGGCACGGGCGCAGGCTTTGTACGTGCAGGCTCGAGCTTTTTCATTGCAAGCGTAGGCTCTATATGCACAGGTGCAAGCTTTGTAGGCAGAGGTACAGGTATTGTGCGCGGAGCCGCACACTTTGTAGATGGAGGTATAGGCTTTGTGGGCGCCGGAGGAGGCTCTGTAGGCGCAGGAACACGCTTTTTTAGATGCATGAGCAGGCTTTATAGGAGCAGGCACAGGCTTTCTAGGTGCAGGCATAGGCTTTGTAGGAGTAGCCGTGGGATTTGTAGGCATGGGCCCAGGCTATGTAGGCACAAGTGCGGGCTTTGTAGGTGCAGGTGTGGGCTTTGGAAGTGCAGGCGCAAGCATTGTAGGCGTATGTGCGGACTTTATAAGCACAGGCGCAGGCTTTCTCACCGCAGGGGCGGGCTTTGTAGGTGCAGGCATTGGCTTTGTTAGCGTAGGGGCATGCTTTATAGGTGCAGGCGCATGCATTGTAGGTGCAGGCGCTTGCTTTGTAAGTACACGTGAGGGCTTTGTTTATGGAGGCCCGGGCTTTGTAGGCCCAGGCGTGGCCTATGTAAGCGCAGGCGTAGGCTATGTAGGTGTATATGCGGGCTATGTAGGTGCACGAACAGCCTTTGTAGACACAAGCACGGTCTTTGTAGGTGCAGGCGCGTGCTCTGAAGGCGCAAGCACGGACTTTTTAGGCACAAGCCCAGGCGTTGTAGGCGCTGGCGTGGGCTTTGTAGGTGCAGGCATGGGCTTTCTAGGCACAGGCATGGGCTCTATAGGTGCAAGCACAGACTTTGTAGACGTAGGCTCGGGCTTTGTAGGTACAGGCCCGGGCATTGTACGCGTAGGCACAAGCTTTTGAAGGACAGGCAAGTGCATTAGAGGCATAGGCGCGGGCTTTGTAGGTGTAGAGACGGGCTTTGTAGGCACATGCCCACGCTTTGTGGGCACAGGCGTGGGCTTTGCAGGCGTAGGCATAAATTTATTAGGCGGAGGCGCAGGCTTTGTTAGTGTAGGCACAGGCTTTGCCGGTCTAGGCATGGGGTTTGTAGGCTCAAGCTCAGGTTTTGTAGGCGCAAGCGTGGGCTTTCTAGGTGCGGCGTGGGCTTTGTAAGCGTAGATGTGTGCTTTGAAGGCGTAGGTATGTGCTTTGTAGGTGCAGATGTGGGCTTTCAAGATGCTGGTGCAGGATTTTTGGGTGCATGCCCAGGCTTTCTAGGCGCAGGAGCATGCTTTTTAGGCACAGGCGCAGGCTTTGTCGGCACAGGCGCATGCTTTATATGGACAGGTGCAAGATTTTTAGACTCAGATGCAGGCTTTGTAGGCAGATTTTTAGGCTTTGTACGCAAAGGCGTAGACGTTGTAGACGCAGAAGCAGGCCTTGTGGACACAGTCGCAGGCGTTTTTGGCGCACAGGCTGGCTTTGTGGGCACAAGCGTGGGCTTTATGGATGCACACGCAGGCTTTTTATTCACTGCCATGGGTATTGTAGGCGCAGGCACAGGCTTTGTACGTGCAGGTGCGGGATTTGTAGGCACAGGCAAAGACTTAGTATGCACAAGCGCGGGCTTTGTGGGCATTGGAACAGGCTATGTAGGTGCAGGCACTGGCTTTGTAGGCGTAGGCGTCGGCTTTGTAGGCACAGGTGTAGGCTTTATAGGCAGAGGCAAAGGCTTCGTAGGCACAGGCACTGGCTTTGTATTGGCGCAGGCTTTGTAGGCGTGCACACAGGCTTTGTAGGTGTAGGTGCAGGCTTTTTAGGCACACGCGCAGGCTTCAAAGGCACAAGCACAGGCTCAAGATGTAGGCACTGGCTTTATAGGCATAGGCGCAGGCTTTTCAGGCACCGGGGTAGGATTTGTAGGCGTAGGCAAGGGCTTTGTAGGCACAGGCGCAGGATTTATAGGCACAAGGACGTGTTTTGTAGGCGCAGGCGCGTTCTTTGAAGGCACTGGCACAGGCTTTGGATGCACATGCGTGGGCTTTGTAGGCGCAGGCGCGGGCTTTGCAAGCACAAGTGCAAGCTTTGTAGACACAGATATGGGCTTTGTCCGTGTGGGCGCGGGCTTTGTGGGCACAGGTGCAGGCTTTTTAGACGCATGCGCGGCCATTCTAGGTGCAGGCGCATGCTATGTAGGCGCAGGCTTCTGTAGGCATCCTGAATATCACCTCTGCTCATTTGTAGCCATTGTCGAGGACTGTTCCTGTGGCTATACAGGAACAGTCTTATATAATGGCTACAAATGTCAGTTGGATAAATTGACAAAATAATCCTGGTTGCCTCTCTGTCCTCATACGAGGTGTTGTGCTCCTATTCACATCGAAGATTCGAACCTACCTGGTTCCTGGCCTACCGGAGACGCAAACATGGCTGCGGTGGTCGATCTTTTACGCCGACCTGAACGGTGGAGAGGCCCCGATAATCCAGGCCGTCAGCGCTCGAGAATACATCCAAATATTTGTTTCCGCGTTACTGGCCTCGCTAGGTTTGCAATAGTGACGATGGTTTGATGTTAGGAGCTGTTCTGTGTTGCATTACCAACGCTAAAACTCCTGCGTGAACTTAATGCAAAGAAACATGAAAAAACATTGTTTTTTCCAATTCCCATGCCGCTGGCAATGTCGCCGTCAGGGCGGCTTACACCGTAGGGCCTTCACGTCAGGTCGGAGTAATCTACTGACCAGATGGACCG
>SZWC01005043.1:137039-149140 GCA_023375785.1 Penium margaritaceum | reverse complement strand
TGGAGGAGGAGGAGGAGGAGGAGGAGGAGGAGGAGGATGCTTCTGTTTTCTCCCACCCCCCTTGTCCACCCCACCCACCTTGCCATCCCACCCACCTTGGCCTCAACTCGCTGTGGCGGTGCTGTTCTCATGGTCGCCATCACCGCGACCTGTCGCTGATGTCGTCCCTACTGCTATCGTCCCTGTCGACCCTGCTGCCGTCGTCTCTGCTGCTATATACCTGCTTTTGTACCTCGCGATGTCGTCCTTGCTGCTGTCTTCCCTCCTGCTGTCGTCCCTCCTGCTGTCTTCCCTGGTGCTGCCGTCCCCCCTGCAGACCTTGCAAAAACCGGCGGGCAGTATGCACAGTATTCGGAACTCAGCTGCAAGGTTGACCGCATACTCGAATCTTTCATATCACACTCCCTCTTCTGGTCTTTTTTCATGCGGAAACATCAAAACCTGTTATGCACAACGAAGCGTAGATGGTGAATGGGTAGAATTTGTGAGGCAGAACACGGTGTATGAATTTGGGACACTCGAGCAATTTGTAAGTAGCGGTAAGTGTACTTTGATCACAAGTGTCGAAATGATCAAACACTTATATACAAGTGTTGAGTTACGAAGGACGCATAGTCGGGGTCGTCGCGTCGATTGTCGAGCAACGCGTGTGGAGTCGCGTCGTGAGTGGTCAGATTGAGAAGCTCCGCAGAGGAAGTGGGGGGCTTCGAAGATCAACGGCGAAGATGCGAGATCTATCTTGATAAACCTTAATGTTTCTCGATGCGTTGAGAAGTCGATCGAAAGTTCGTGACACTTCTGTCGACAGTTCTCGAAAGTGGTCAAAGTTTTCAAGAGGTTCGAGAAGGATCGTCGAGGGGCGAGGGAAGTAGGCCGGATTTCCCTCAACCGTTGGGGTAAAAATTGAAGTCCCTCTGCACGGCGGGCTAATTGTGTAATGACAGAAATGCCCACGCGGAAAGAATATGGACTCGTATACGTCTGGTACGTGACACTTCCCCCCCTTTTAGCCAGGACGTCACAACGCGTGTAAAGATGTGGCCCGGTGACGGCGGTGATATCTATTGATAAGATGATCCATGTCGCAGAGGTTGTCACAAGGTTCCAGTTGTTATGTGCGGCGTCATAGTGGTGCCACTTGACAAAACATTTTGTCGTTTTGCCACATCGTCGATGACCGAGGATGTCCTCAATGACGTAGTCTGTGTCCTTGCCCACTTGAACAGGAAATAGGGGAGGTACATCCTTGTCGAGGTTCTCTCTGAAGTCCAAGTAGTGCTCAAGTCTGCTCGTATGGAACACGTGGTGAACTTGCACAGTATCGTGGATTTTGAGTCGTACAACCACGGGTGTTTGCATGCGCTCAATCTCAAACGGTCCCAACCATCGGTGTTTGAGCTTCGAACAGTCGGCTCCGTGGAGTTTTGATGTTTGTCGAGCTAAGGAGAACTTGGTTGCCAACGGTGAACGTATCGTCACTGAGATCTCGGTTAGTCGCTCGCTTCATTGCCACTTGTGTCTTCGCGAGTGTCTGTCGTGTTTCTTCCCAAATGGTGCAGAAGTCACAGTGTTGGAAGTCAACCGCGGGAATGTTGCTTTGGTTGTGAAGTCCGGCTGGTGTGGCGGGAAGTTTTCCATACACCACTTCGAATGCAGTTTTACCCATTACGGTGGATATTGCAGAATTTTATGCGGTTTCGGCGGTCGGAAAGTTTGCTGCCCAATCCGTCCCGTGTGGTTGGCATAATGTTCAAAGAAGTTGTTCGAGCGTTTGATTTGTCCACTCGATTTGGCCGTGCGTTTGAAGATGGAACGTCGTTGAAAGCTGGATCCGACTACCATAAGGAGTCATCAGTGGAACGTTGATGAATCGACCGTCTTTTTCGCTCGCGATGGTTCTCCGTACGTTGTATGGCCATACGGTGTTGTTTAGAAACAGCTGAGCTGTTACCTCGGCGTTGACGGTAGTTGTCAGAATAAATTGAGACATTCTGAAAACCCTGTCGACGACCACGAGGATTGCGCCATATCCTTTGGGGATGACCGGTTGTCAAATTGCAAAGTCCATGGAGATGTCGATCCACGATTCACGCAGAATAGGGAGTGGCTGCACAAATCTGGGTGGCCGTGTGTGACGGGATTTTTTCACTGACATGTTTCGCATGATTTGCAGACGTTGGCCATGTCGGTTTGCATCTTGTCCCACCAGTAAAGCTTCGCCAGCTTCTTCAGCGTCTTGTCTTCTCCCAACTGTCCTCTTGGACCGGTGTCGTGGCAGTCTTCAAGCAGCATGCGGCGGAGTTCTTTCTTCGGGGGAAGGACCACCTGGGGAGTGACTCAGCACTGCCAAAGGGTGTGTCATGCTAGAACTTTGCCTTCTTGTATTTGCCATGATGATCGTAGCCTCGTATAAACAACAACTCAAGATCAGGATGTGTTCAGGATCTTGTTATAGTTGAAGTATTGGTGCCTCTATCATTAAGTCTGGTCAGCAGCTGAGTGCGTCTCTTAAAATGATTTTTCCCGGTAACTACTTAACATCGTAGTCAAACCCAAATTCAAGGAAATCCATCCATCGGGTTTGACGTCAACTCAGGTTTGGCTACGTCTTCAAGTGTTTCAGAGCATGATGGTCGGTGTGTACAACACATTGGCGATATTCAAGATACCACTGCCATGTCTTCCATGCGTATACGACCACCAGCATCTCCTTCTCATGTACGGCGTAAATGAGTTACATTCCACACATTTTTTGCAACATATACGCGACCAATTACTCTTCTTTTCCTTGATCTTGTTGGAGGACCGCGCCGATGGCTGGATCGAGGACGTCCATAGACATGACGTAATCTTCCATTGGATCGGCTAATTGTAGGGATGGCACCAAGGTGAGAGCGTTTTGTAAAGCGGCAAACGCTTCTTATTTGTTGTCTCCCCACCGCCACTCATTTCATTTTCAAGTGAGGTCAGAGAGAGGTACTAACACTCGGGCGTAATCTCGTATGACACGCTTGTAATAATTACATAAACAAGGAAAACTTGAACGTCTCAGATATTTGTCCGTGTCGGCCAGTCTGTGACTGCTATTACTTTTTTCAATCCATGGTGATCTGTCCGTCGTTGGTGACATGACCCAACAACTCGATCGAATGGCGACCGAAGTTGCACTTTGAGAATTTCCTGAAAAAAATCTCTCTTTGGAGATGTCCATCATGCTCCACCACAATGCAGATGTACACCAGAATGTTGTCGAGGTACACCAGGACAAAATTGTCAAGAAATGGATGGAAAATGTTGTTCATTGCCGCCATGAACGTCGTTGAGGAATTCGTGATTCCGAACAACATGACAGTGAACACAAAATTCCCATGATTTGTTCGGAACGCCGTCTTCTTGATGTTGGTGTCTGCCACGCAGATTTGGTGATAACCACTGTGCAAGTCGGCTTTGGTGGGAATTCTAGCTCCTCGGTCTCGTAAAAATGTTTTTCTGCACAAGGTGGAGGATAGTGGTTCTCGATGGTAGCGTCGTTCATCGCCCGGTAGTTCACACACATCCGCACCTTGCCAGTTTTCTTTCGTCACAAAAGGCACTGGTGCAGCGTGCGGTGATGTGGATGGACGGACGAATCCATGATCGAGCATCTCGTTGAGTTGCTTTTTAGTTCTGTCAACTCGTGATCACCCATCCGATAAGCACCTCGAACTGTAGGTTGGCTTCCTGGTTCAAGATTGATACAATGGGCAATGTCGCATTGAGATGGCAGGGTTTTCGGGATTTTGTCCGAAAAGATGTCTGCAAACTCTTGGATGAGAGGTGCAAACTCCTCAAAAACCATCGCGAACTTCGTTGATTCCAATGAGGCCGATGAGGTTGTTGAGGCTGTTGAGGCTGTTGAGTGAGCTGCTGCCATTTTCGCTGCCTCCATTGGCTCGAGATGTATGAGAAAGACATGAGCCCACTGTCATATGTAGTATTTTGGCCGCGTTGAGCGGTATCGTCTACACAAGTTGTCGCTTCTTGGCCACTACAACTTCCTCAGCTACTTCCACATCCATTGCATCCGCTGTTGTCTTCCGTCCCACGTGCAAAAGTTGTTTCTTGGCACTGTCAAATTCCATGTAGACGTCGTCGTTGTTCCAATCAATTTACACATGGTGCTGGTATCGGAAATCACGTCCAAGAATGATTTTGTGATCACCCGTTGTACATGACCTCCAAACCGTTACATCCTACAAGCTCCCCACTTGCAGTCATAATGGGTATCACAGTCTCCGTACTTGCAATCTTCTGTTCAAGATTTTTCCTTCAAACACCCCTGTTTGAGTCTGCAAACCAAGCTTGCAAACCATGTTGTTGCTTACAAAATTGAGAGAGGCCCCTCCATCCAATAGTGCCGGTGCCGTTCTGCGACTATTGAAACCTCGAAGTTGCACTTTTAGCAGTATCACCGGTTGTTCATCCTCGCACCGCTTGTCGAACCTTGCGATCTCAGTAACCCAATGAGGCAGCGTGAGCCATCCAGATGGGTGATTTTTCGGTGCAGATCGCTCCTCTCCAACAAGAGCCACACCATTCACTCCTGTCATTTTCCTGACTCACTTTTTGTGACTTCCCCCCCAATTTGGCCTGCTGCTTGCTTCGGCGATATGCCTGACTTTTCTACACTTGTAACGGATGTGCGTGTCTCTCTGTTTGACAGTTTCTATTTCCATGAGGTATAGTTAATCGTCACACTTCTATGCACTTCATTTCTTATGTATACTACTCCTCCGTTATCGTCTCTTCCTAGAAGTTTACCAGCATTTATTCACTTGTGAAATCATTGGTTTCTACGTGAGCAACTAAAGTTTTCTCTACAGTGAAAGTTATGATTGTAGGAAGAAAACTTTCCACTAACAAATCTCTATTTCAATTGATACAATACTTCATGGTTTTTATGCTAACCTATTTCTGTATGTAAAAATTTGTGAGGGTATCTCTGTCATGCACAGCGTTTATTCGAAACATAGAAAGTAGGTAGAGAAGTCATTCGAGATCAAGTAGGACATTTGGTTGCTTTTCGCAACTGCCCCGAATGTAATGCACTCGGATTCAATTGTTGTCCCCAACCCCCCCCCCCCCATCTACACGACTCTATATCGACAATGTATTGGATAGTGTATCCTGGAGATTCAGAAAGCCATACACAAAGGTTTTTTCTTGTCCCACCTAGCCACCCACCCCCTCTTGAACTCCTTGATTGTATTGCAGGAATGAATCCGAGTTTGCATCGTATGCGTGCATAAAATCATACACAAGTGAATGCATACACTTGTGCGATAATTCAGACCCCTCCAAATACACTTCCGAGTAAACCCCACCCAATACAAAGATTTCGGGGGGGAGGGGGGTGCGGGTGGGGGGGAGCGGACGACTTGTCCGCTCACTCCCGCCCCCAAGTTAGAGGTGTATTTGGTTTGTGTATCCATGATAGTAGCGGATATAAAACCCAAGCAATACATATGTGTATTCATTTATGTATGTTTTTACGTAGATTCAGAGCGTCGATGTAATGATCTGGACGGCAGGTACAAAATCTAAGAAGTTAATGTATTTCCACCCATAGATTTCTTCGTGCACTTCACGATGGAGTGCCGGATTATGAGCATTGGAACGAGCATAGAAACAGTGCCCCGACAACGAGTGCTGAAATACGTACAAAGAAACGATACCCTCCCTCCCCCCCCCCCCACAAGACACGATGAATGGGGAGTATCTTGCAGAGAATAAAAAACATACGCAAGTGTATTCGTACACTTGCGTATGTTTTCCACCGTCTCTCGATACACTTTTGTATTCACTCCTCCGATACAATTCTACCTCGGTGGGGGGGGGGACCACACCCCCCCCCCCCAAAGGGTGAAATGTATTGGCATAGTGAAGCTGGGAGGTGTATGTTTCTTTCATGTTATAGAAGAGCTAACCATGCACTAATGTATCTCGGCTCGTTAACCACAGATCTACAACAATCGACGATCCAGGATCGGGAATCGCTGTACACACATCTATGGATAGACAACAATCAATGATTGAAGATCGAATATCGACGATTGTCGATGATCGATGGATAGGCGACGTTGAAAGTTCAGGACATAAGACGCAAGAAACGGACACCACGGCGTCGGGATCCCCCTCCCCAAGCAGTCAAATGTATTGGGGAGGTGTAGCCGGTGCGTGTATGGAACATAAACAACATCTTGACACTAGTGTATCATATACACTAGTTTTTATTTTTACACGTCCATGAGATACACGGACCATGTACACTACAGCAATTCACTTTACCTTTGGGGGGGGGGGGCATGGGATCCAATTGTCACCCCCCCCCCTCCAAAAGTGTAAAATGTATTGGCAAAGTGTATCTGGGAGGTGTATTCCTTTTCATGTCATGGAACAAAAGAAAAGGCACTAATGCATCTCCGCTCGTCCACCGTAGATCTACAACGATCGACGATCTTTGGTCGGGGATCATGACTGTCTATCGATATGTTACGATGGACGATCATCGACTGACGATCGACGATCGACAATTGTCAAAAGATATGCAACGTCAAAATGTGAGGAGAAAAGGTGTCGAAATGAACACCAAGTAGTCGGGATCCCCCCCTCCCCCAACCCATCAAGTGTATTGGGGAGGTGTAGTTGGTGCGTGTGTGGCATAAAAACGTTGTTCAAGACATTAGTGTATCCTGTGCACTTGTGTTTTTTTTACATGTCCATAAGATACAATGACCACATACATATTCCCAATACATTTTATGTTTTGGGGAGAGGGGGGGGGGGGGGCATGGGATCCGGATGTCCCCTCCTCCTCACCCCCACCCCCCCTCAAAATGGCAGATTGTATTGGCAAAGTGTAGCAGGTCGGTGTTTCCTGTTCAAGTGTAGAAAGTTAAGGAATACACTAATGTAATGAGAGAACATTTCCAGCAGACACATCTGTACCGACGATGATCCATTATCTACGGTCGACAATGCAAGTTCACAATTTTCAAGCCTTGTTGAGTGGGGGATGGGCCGAGGCAAGCGAATAACTAGAACCCACATTCCTGGGTGTCATTCAGATATGGATTTGATAACAAAAAAAAAGGTTTGTCATTCGTGTGCGTCGGGGATATGAGATCCACCCCTATGACACAAGGCAACCTACTTGGCACCGCTAGCACGGGGAAAAGCAGGAATCCAAGAAAGGAACAATAAAATACCCGATAACCCGGAATAGAGTATGGGGGAGATTCTGTTACTACAATTTCCGTATCCATTGTTAGGCGTTGTGAATCCCCACAGGAATAACACTTTTAATGTCAGAGGACAAATGTACGTCTTCTTCAGAAAACAATGAATGGGGTTGTGAAAAAACTAAACCATGAGTTTGCTAAGTATGTAACAATAATCTGCATAACTTCACAGAACTTTCGTGTGTTCAAGCATACAAACACACCATAATATATGTGAACAAAAATGGAAGATTTATTTCAGACGTAACTTCCACGAAGGTACTGTGAAAATTCGAAGGACATACAAAACACATGTACACTCTATCAAGAGTGTATCTTTTAGGGGTGATCAACCATAAATGACTTCCATTGGAGTCGAGGAGTACCCGGTCTAAGTTTTTCCGTTTCCAAATAATTGTGGTTGGGAGTTCGCTACTCGTAGGATTTCTGGATCCGAGGGTTGTAATTGCCATTGTCGAACCTTTCTATTGTTGCGATCATTCGTAGTAGGTCTAACTGAATGCCAAAAATGGCAGTCGCTTACCAAATGTCTCCTTTGAGGCCGTTAATGTAGTGAAAAAACAAGGCTTCATGTGGGGCAATGTCTGCACCAGTGATGATCTTGCGGAATTTTTGCGTGTACTCTGCCATGCTAGAAAGCTGACAGAGACGTTGGAGCTTGTACTGAGTATCTGATTTCTTGTTCAGCCATCCAAAATGTGCAAGCATCGTGTGCAAGAATTCGTTCCAGTCGGTTGGTGACATGAGTGCGTCTTGCCAATGCGGGTTGATATCCTCCAAGGGTAGAACGCCTGCAGTCGGTGATACTAGACGGGCATCATTGGCCGCAAATCAGGCCCCGTCGGTCCTACTGTTGTTGGATGGCCTTTAAGTTAGACCACCAACATAGTGTCGTGCCACACAAAAGTGCGGCCGCGAGGTCAAGTCTTTTTTATTGTCATTGACCTTAGCAGTGGTAAACACACCTCCAAGCTTGTCAGACACATCCTAACCGTCGATCCTTTGAAATTTGCACAATCAAACAGGTTGGGAGGGGCCGGACGAATCTTGGGTTTGCTTGAGAGTGCGCTATTTCTTGAGAAATGCACCGCTTCTCTTGCACTTGCTTTGCAAAGAGCCTCCATCGCGGCGTTGAGCTGTTGGAGAAGACGGCTGTTGATCCCTTTGAGCGCAAGGATACGACTCACTAGTTCCTCGTTGATATGTGCTTGTCGTCCAGTGCCACCTTTCGTTCTTGCAATAGACGTCAAGGCAATCGGTAGGGGTGGTTGGTTTACCGTCGTCGGATCTGTGACCAGATTGGTCGTCAAAGCCGTCGGGGTTGACCAAGCTGCCGCATAGCCTACCACGCCAGTGTTCACTGTCGCTTCAGGATTCGCGTGCATAGGCACATTGTACTCCTCCATCTCCAAAGTCGTCACTCAGGACCCGCTGCTGGTTGTTGGGTGCGCTTGCTTGCTTCACGCCATAGTAGCAAAGTCCGCAGAGTCTTGGCATGCCAGATGCAGAGACGGCTTGTGCGCGGTAGTCCTCCACATGGGTAATGTAGTAGAATGCCTAACCAACACCACCACACACTGATACCAAGTGTTATGCCAAACGGACCATAGATGGTGAACAGGTAGAAGTTGCAAGGCAAGTTATGGTGTGTGAATTTAGGATAACTAAGGAGTTTGTAAGTAGAGGTAAGTGTACTTCAGTGACAAGTGTTGAAATGACCAAACACATACATACAGTTTTTGAGTGACAAATGAGGTGTAGTCGGGGTCGTTGAGTACATTGCCAAGGGACGCATGTGGAGTCACGTCGTGAGTGGTCAGATCAAGAAGCTCTGCAAAGGAATCGGGGGGCTTCAACGGTCAACAACAAAGATGCGAGGTGCATCTTTCTAAATCTCGATGTTTCTCGTTGCATCTAGAAGTAGAACAAAATGTCATGACACTTCTATCGGCGGTTCTCGAAAGTGGTTGAAGTTGTCAGGAAGTTCAAGAAGGATTGCCAGGGAGTGAGGGAATTTGGCCAAATTGTCCTCGACCATTGGGGTGATTATCGAGGTTTCGCTGCGCGGTGGGCTCTTTGTGTAATGATAGAAACAACCATACGGAAACATTATGGGCTCATGTACATCTGGTGCTTTTCAAAGCCCACCTTTCATTTTGAGATTTGACAAAGCAAAGCCCCAGCCTTGACTTCATCGAAGCACCACCGTTGATACTTATGTCACTTCTGTCCACTTCCTTTGACCAACCATGAAAAACTCTGAGTGTAAGGTCTTTGTGTTTTTCTAGTTTCAACATTTGCTTGCACATGTCCAGGACAATATATCATCCCAATGTTAGAAAAACTTTCATGGGATTTCTTTCATCATTTCATTTGATCAGTGCAATGCCAAACTAAGTCACTTTGGGCTTCTCTTGGGTCTTTGGGACCGACTCTTATGAGTCCTTTGCACATGTCTATCATCACGTGCTCTCCTCAATCTGCTAGCACACCATGACAGGGAGCTCGAGAAAATGAATGTGGACAATGTGTTCTTGCACAAGAAACTTGAAGAGGAAATGTGCATGTTTCAACCTCCAAGCTTCTTCGACAATACAAACAAGATGTGACATTTACGTAAGGCCTTCTTCATTCTAGAGAAGTTACTAAGATCTTGGAACTAGGACATTACCTCCTCTCGGGAAAATTGAGGGTACAATTGTAGCACAGTGGACTCAACATTTTCCATGATTCCTCTTGCTACGCCTCTTTTCACAGTCCTCGAGTACGTCGATGCTTTGCTTACTACCTCACCCACCTATTCTATAGTGCAATGTGTCCAATGGGTCTTGTAGACTCATGAAAAAATGAGGGACCTCAGTTAATCTTGCACCTGTATTGGCATGGCGCTTGAGCGAGATCGTCCCCGCCGCACACTCCATATTCATTGGGTACAGGAGGAGCGATTTTCCCCCTGATCTCTATAGTCCCCTCCGACTCAACACCCATGAATCATGCTAGCCAACATCTTTTCAAGTGCCTTGATGGATTCAAGCTTGGGGAAGTGGTTTATGGCAAATATTTCCTACCAATCATTACCTCTCCATGCACATTGCAATAAGCAGGACCGTTCATGTTTCCTCTTGGTCAAGTTGTGAGCATAGTTCTCCTTGTACCATTATTCATATCACTTGGAAGATGCGCTCCTTACCCTAAGCCATACGCTCTCTGTAGTATGTGTTGGGGTGTGCTTTCTTACACAACCTTCTGCCGTTGTTCATAGCAAACTTAATGTTAATTGGGAAGAGAACACAAAAGCCCGCAATGACACTGGTTATATCTTCCCTAGTGATGGCAGTACAACATGAAAAAAGTTTGGTCAGGAGAGCTGTGTTGAGCAAAGCTCAAGAGAAGCATAATCCATCACCATGAGCTGAGGTATGCATTAGATTGTTTGGCGTCATTGCCTACTTTAACAACTGCATGTGTCCATCCATTACAATTTTAATTAAAGCACAAAATCCAATGCTGAGAAAAATGGAATTCATCTTTTTAGGACCATTTTGTGTATGAGTGTATTGCTTTATGTGTTTTTCACGTTCAATGGGTCAGTACATGCTCCCGGTGAGCTCATTTTTTTAGCAAAGCGCTCTACTCGAGTACGGTTAGACGTGTCGTGCATGCCGCTAATCTGACGCATGCGGAAGAGGCTCATTGTTGAATTTTCTATTGCACTTGATGTTCCTCCTCTTGTTTATCTATTGTGTTTATGTCAATGTCGTTGTAGTTCTTCCCTACACCTTTGTTGCATGAGGTGTCTTGTGTTTGCAAGAAAGGGTAGATACATGGTAATGTTGGTTGTAATCTTGTTGTCATATGTGTCCTCTTATCTTGATGAATACACATTGATTTAACGAGTCCTATGAGACATGTCTTTGTGCAACGACAAGTAGAAATGTATTGAGGTCCTACCAAGAATGTCAGTTGTAACAAGTTTGCTCCTAGTCAAGTACGCGTGACATTTGATGAATCTGCTCTCTTCTAGAAGATTGGAGGCTCATGTGCCTCTAATCATCCATTTTTGGTGCACCTGACTCGGGGGAAATTCATGCTACCACAAATGCTTGCCAGCGGCTTCGTTGATGTTGGTGTGCACAGGTTAGGCTTGGATGTGGTGACCTTCCTCGGGTCATGCTGCCATGTGCTTCTTACAACACCGGCACTCTATTGTTTTTGTGAGTTTTGGCTCGTCTCCACAAGGCGCAACAATGTTTCCAATGTTGGAATGAACTCGTTCACTCAACAACATTTAAGGCAACTAGTCCTCAACCTAGTGAATTCTTTTAAAATTTGAGCTTGAGAGAAGGATTTCATTATCACTCCCTCGTGCTTCCTTGAACTCCCTCACTCTCTTCTCCACAAGGTTTCAGAACATCAAAAGAGAATGAGGGTTTAGGGATGTTTGTGTCAAGGGCTTGGGGGGTGTAAGCTAAGACAAGTTACTGCATAGGGACTATGGCACCTTCATGTCAGCTGGCCCTTGATTGGCACCCTCTCTCTCACACTTCCTCTTTCCTTCCACCCATCATTCCTTCCTCTTTTCCTCCCCTTTCTCTTTCGTTGTCTCTCTTTCTCTCTCTCCACCTCTCTCCCCTCTTTCTCCCTCTACATCTCTCCCTCTCTCTCTCTCTCTCTCTCTCTCTCTCTATACATATATATATATATCTCTCTATGATATACACACACACACACACAAACAAACAAACACACACACACACACGCACACACACACACAAACATGTATATACACACACACACACACACACACACACACACACGCGC
>SZWC01005043.1:94070-125165 GCA_023375785.1 Penium margaritaceum | reverse complement strand
GGTTGGCTACTTGCTTTATCATCGTTCATGTCTTTGTGAGAATCTTCCGTGTTTTGTCCGGGATAATGGAGAAATCGTGATGTTGGATGTCAACTTCGGGGATGTTGCTTTGGATCTAAGTCCAGCTGGTGTGGCAGGAAGTTTTCCATATACCACTTTGAACAAAAACTTACCCGTTGCCTTAGACATTGTTGAGTTGCATGCAATTTCAGTGATCGGGAGTTTGGCTTCCTAATCCATCCCGTGTGGCTTGCATGATGTTGGAGAAGTTGTTTGAGTGTCTGACTGGTCCGCTCGGTCTAGCTGTTAGTTTGAGGGTGGAACATCGTGGAAAACTGGATTTGACTAACATAGCGAGTCATCAGTTTGTGAAAGAAATTGCTAGTAAATCGATCGTCTCTGTCACTTGTGATGATCATCAGCACGTCGTGTAGCCTTACGATGTCGTTGAAAAAATGTCGTGCTGTGCCTTGGGCAATAATGATGATTGTCGTGATGATGAAGTGGGGTTTTTTTGGAAAACCTTTTGAGGAGCACAAGGATTGCATCATATCCCTCCGGTGTTTCCAATAACACCGTGACAAATTTCATGGATATGTCGGTCCTTGGTTGCTTCAGAATAGGGAGCGGTTGTAGAAGACTGGGTGCCCATGTGCGATGGAATTTTTGTCGCAAACACGTGTTAGATGATTTGCAGAATTCGCCGCATCGGTTTGCATGTTTTCTTACAAGTACTGCCTTTCCAGCTTCTTAAGCGTCTTGTCCCCTCAAAATTTTCCACCTGCACTAGTGCCATGGCACTCCTCGACTAGCATGCAATGAAGATTGTCATTTGGAGGTACAACCACCTCGCAAGTGATTCTTCATCGATAATAGGGTTAATCTTGCTAGAACTTGGAATTGTTGTACCCACCATGCTGGCTGTAGCCTCATGTGAATAGCTGCTAGAGAAACAAATCTCAATGCAATTGAAGTGCGGCTCTCTTAGCCATTAAGTATGGTCGGCGGCTGAGCCCATGTGTTGGATTAGTTTTGCCAGGCCGATACTCGACATCGTAATCGAGTCCCGAATTCGAGTATCCCCATCCATTGGGTTTGACAATGATTGAGATTCTGCTGCGTCTTCAGATGATTTTAGAGCGTGATGGTTGTTGTGTACAACTCATCACAGTATTCAAGATAGCACCCCCACGTCTTGAATGCATGTGTGACAGCCATCATCTCCTTTCCGTGTATTGTATAGTTAAGTTCCGGTCCGTGTAATGTTCATGACATACACGCGACCAGTTGCTCTGCACTGTCGTGATCTTGTAGGAGAGCTATGCCAATGGCTTGGTCAAAGGCGTCCGTAGCCATGATGTAGTTGATCGTTGGATCAGCCAATAGTAGGACTGGCACCGAGAACATGGCGTTCCACAAAGCGGTGAATGCTTCTTGTCTGTTGTCTCTCCACCGCCACTTGTTTTCTTTCCAAGTAAGGTCAGAGAGAGGCACTAACACTCGGGTGTAATCCGGTACACAATGCTAGTAGTAATTACATAAGTTGAAAAAAACTTAAACGTCTCGGACGTTGGTCAGCGTCGGTCAATCAACGATTGCTGCCAGTTCTTCGGATCCATGGTGATCCATCCGCTGTTGACGCCGTGACCCCAAAACTCGATCTGACGGCGACTGAAGTCACACTTTGAGAGTTTTCCAAATGATTTATCTTTTTTTAGACTTTGGGAACTTTTTGGAGATGTCCACCGTGGTCCTCCGGGATTCGGTTGTACACCAGAATGTTGTCAAGATGTACCACCTCAAATCGTTGTGATACGGGCGGAAATTGTTGTTCATTAGTGTCATGAATGTCGTCGGGAATTTGTGAGTCCAAAGGGCATAACTGTTACCTCAAAATCCCCATAGCGTATTGAGGATGCCGTCTTCTCGATGTCGGCTTCTGCCACGCAGATTTTGTGATAACCATTGTGCAAGTCAAATTTGGTGATGAATTTGAGCTCCTCAGAGTTGGTCGAAACGTTTGTTGGCACAGCAAGATGGTAGCAGCGACTGGTGATAGCGTCATTAAATACCCGCTAGTCCACGCACATCCGCATGTAGCCAATCTTTGTTTTCACAAAAAATACTCGGGCGGCGTATGGTGACATGGATGGGTGGATGAAACCTTGACCGAGCATCTCCTCGAGTTGCTTTCCTGGATCGGTCAGCTCATGGTCGCTGATCTGATAGGCCTCTCAAATAGTGGGTTGACTGCCTGGTTTTTGCTCGATGTGATGGTGGATGTCTCGTTGAGGTGGTAAGGGTTTTGGGAGTTTGTGGGGAATGACGTTTGCAAAACATCAAATGGGTTGTGCGAACTCCTCGGGAACCATTGCGAACTTTGTTGATGTCAATGAGGCTGATGAGGCCGATGAGTCATTTGCTTCCACCTTTGCTTCCTTTATTGGCTCAAAATGTACGAGCCACGCACGAGCCCCTCGTCATACACAATGCTTGGCCACGTTGAGTGGTATGGGCTCCACAGGTTGTCACTTCTTGGACGCCACGATTTTGTCTCCTGCTTCCACCTCCGCTACTCTCGTTGGCATCTTTTGCCCCACGTGTGGAAGTTGTCTCTTTTCGCCATTGATTTTTGCGCAGATGTCGCCACTATTCCAATCAATCTACAGATTGTGTTGGTACAAGAAATTACGTCCGATAATGATTTTTTGATCACTCATTGGACACGACCTTTAGAGCATTACATCCCACAAGTCTCCCACTTGCAGTCGTAGTGGTCCTTGGAGTCTCAGTATTCACAAGCGTTTGTCGACGGTTTTTCCTTCCAACACCCCTGGTTTGGTCTCGAAACTGAGTTTTTGAAACATGTTGTTGCTTGCAAAACTGTGAGAGGCCCCTCCATCCAATAGTGCCGGTACCATTCTATGACTTTTGCAACCTTAAGGTTGCACTTTTAGGAGTATCACCGGTTCGTCGTCCTTGTACGCCTTGTTAAAGTTAGCAATCTTAGAAACCCTCAATGGCGTCGTGAGCCGTTTAGATGGGAGATCTTTCGGTGTAGATCGCTCCTCTTCGACAAGAGTTGTGCCTTTCACTCTTGCCCTTTGCCGTTTCTCGACTTATTCTTCTGTGACCCCCCTCCCTCTTGGGCATGTTTCTTGCTTTGACAATTTTTATCAATTTGTCCAATTTTTTTGTCGTTTTATTGGGTGAGGGTGTCTCTACTTCCATCATAGTCAAGGAGTCCCTCGACTGGTTTTCATTTCCACAAAAATTCGATGGGAGTTTGCCATTCACAGGAGTCTTGGATATGAGCGTTGTAGTTGACGTACTCGATTCTTTCTACGGGTGCAATCATTCGTGGTTAGTCATTCAAGATGCCGAAGATGGTGATTGCTCGTTGGATATCCCATTTGGGGTCGTTCTAGTGAAAATAGAGTTCCTCGAGGGCAAATTCTGCCCCAATGAAAATCTCACAGTATCTTTGCATCTACTTTGCCACACTAGACTGCTGGCAGAGACGTTGAAGTTTCTATAGGGTGTTAGACTTCCTGTTCAGCCGTCCAAAACGTGCGAGTATTGTGCGCGAGAATTTGCTCAAGTCGGTTGGTGGCATCAGCATGTCTTGCCATTGTGGGTTGATCATGCTCCAAGGGTAGAATGCATGCAGTTGACGATACGAGACGAGTGACGTTGGCCGTTAACGAGGCCACGTTGGTCTCCTGCTGCCGGTGAATGGCCTTTAGGTCGGACTACCAACTTAATGCTGTGCCATGCAGAACTGCGGCCACGAGGTCAATATTCTTCCGATCGTCTTTGACCCAATAGTGAAGTACACCTCCTAGCTCGTACGCCACATCCAAACCGTTGGTCCTTTGGAATTTGCATGATCGAAGGGTTCAGGTTGTTGGTGTGTGGACTTTGGCCTAACACTCTTTTGATGATAGCAAGGTTACTTGGGGTGTGGCACGATGCTATGGTTGAGGTTCTGGTGGTCAAGACCTGCGCACCTGGTGAGTGCTACCGGTGTGACGTGGTGACCCATTGCCTCCATGTGTTATGTATGATCCATTCATGGTTTGGTCGAGACCCGGACACCCGAGATGTTTTCCGGGGTCACAGGGAGACCTTGTTTCTTTGCATCTCTTGCATGATGTTTGACATGTAGGTGTGTGATTAACTTCTTTCATGGTCGAGACCCGAGCACTTGGTGGAATTCACCATTGTCACGAGGAGACCCTGTGCTGTGGTATGCTTGATCGGTGCTCGCCATGATTGGTTGCTCGAGCCATCCTGTCCTGTCTTTGCTCACCCATTGTGGTGTTGACGGATGTGTCAGCCAGGGGGAGTGTTGGTGTGTGTGGCTTCCACCCGTCACAAGCCATGGCCGTGGCAGCTACGGGTGCACCCGGAGCTGATGGTGACCGGCGGCCGCATTGGAGGTCGTGACGACCCGACGGGACTCCGGATCGTCTAGGGACTTATCCAGCAGCTATGACATGTCAGGTGTGACGCAGATGATGCGTCTCTACAGCCTGACTGGCTGGTTTGTCGTTGCTGGAATTTTCTCGGTGGTCGAGACCCACGCACCCGGTAGCCTGTACCGGTGCAATGAGGAGACCTGCGACTTTGGTGTGCTTCCTGTCATGGAAAGCACATGCTGGCGTCTTGGTAATGCACCCGTACATTTATGGGTGCTTTCAGTGCAGTTCAGAATGCTCTAGAGTTTTCTCAGTGGACAGGGCATTTTGGCCGATTTCTTTGTTTTGCTTGTTATTTGTGTCTGGATGATGCAAACCCAGTTTGCAGCTTTGTTGCGTAGAGCTCATTGTTTTGCACGTTTTGGTATAGACAGCGCGTGATTCTGACACTCGAGCAGTGAGTTTCGGCCAAAACTATGGTTGTATGCCAGTTTGAGCAGGTACGAAAACACCGCCGCCCCTAGCGACTCTAGGCGGCCAGCAAGTATTTAGGCTGATTGCTGCTCAGTTGTCATAATCTCTCTACAATTGTATTCATATTGAGCTTCCCAACACTCTGCACGTGTCCCTACCCAGACCCTTGTAGTCTTGTGCATGACTTGTGGCTATCATCACACACTGACTATGCGCTGATGCTTAACTAAGTGACAAGAGGTTAGGAAGGTTCCAAGAAGTTTCTCTTGGTATAAGAGCAAACGAGCCACAGCTGTGGTGCTGAGCAGCAGAGATGCAGCATCAGCAGTAGCAGTGTGAGACACAGCTCGAGCAACAATCCTGGGAGTCTTCACCACACTACGCTCCACACTGTGAGGAGTGCTCGTGCCACCACGGTGTGAGGAGTCACACCAATAGCAACCAAGGCAACATTAGGAAGAAGCCGACGAGGTCGGCGCCCGCAACAGCCACAGCCAACGTTGTTGCACTAGCTGTAGCGACCACCGTGAGTTAACAGTGAGAAGTTACGACAGCACCAGCCAAGTCAACACCATCCGCAGCAGCAGGGCAACGTTCACCACAGCCGCACTCGCAGCGACATTTGCAACACACGCAGCAGCAGCAATAGTAGGCGGCAGCTGCAACAGGCAGCAGGAGCAAACAACAGCCGCAGTAGTAAGCGGTAGTAGCAATAGGCGACTGCGAGCAGTAGTAGCAATAGGCGGCAGCAAGTAGCAGCAGCAATAGCAGCGAGCAGCGAGCAGTGAGCAGTAGCAGCAAGCGGCGACGAGCAGTAGCAGTAGGCGCAAGCAAACAGCAGTAGCAGCAGTAGGCGGCAGCGAGCAGCAGCAGTAGCAGCAAGCAGCAACAGAGCAGTAGCAGCACGTGCAGCCGCAGGTCGCAACAGTGCTCCAGCGCTGCTGCTCAGCATAGCAGCGCGCAGCTGCTGTAGCAGGTGCGCAAGCAGTTAAGCAAATGCTATAGCAGGTGCACGCGTAGGCATAGCGGGCGCTAAGGCAACAGGAGCAGGTGTAGTAGCCGCGAGAGCAGCTACAGCTACCCCCATCGTCGTTGCAGCTGCAAGAAGCTACACGGCAACTTCCTGCTACAACAGGCTTGTCCAAAAAGGGGGGGGGGGCATCAAGGAGCTTGCCAACGGGCGAGCTTGCCGATCGGCGTGCTCGCCAAGCAAGCTCGCTTGAGGCGAGGCTCGAGCTTGCACACACACACACAGAAAAAAATAGGGAGGGGGAGAGGACAGAGAGGGGGGTCCTCCAGTGGGGCACCCCAGAACAACCCGAGAACGGCATCGGAGGAGGTGGCACCAACAAAAAAAAGGGAGATGGCCGGGGGTCACAGTCGTCGGTTGGTGACGACGACCGGTGTAGTAGCAACAGCTGCAGCCGCAGCGGCACCACCAGCAGCATTAACAGCCGCAAGAAGTGTGGTGAGGACCACCGTCGTTGTCGTTGACGGCGGTCGTAGGTAGCAGCGACTTTATCTACAGCACCGAAGGCGACTTGAAGTCGCACAAAAACGGTAGCCGCACGATAGCAGCATAGCAATCGCGTAGCAGTCACACAACAAACACCACTAGTATGGTGGTGGCCGTCCTCGTGACGGCGTCGCAGTACGTCTGAGAGATTATGCTTCGATCGCTAATACCCCCTTGTGGCTCTGTGCCAGTGGCAGCGAGTGGCTTGTGCATTCACCAATGCCAAGTTCCAGTGACGAGCAGACTAGCATGGCAGGGAGCGTAGCCAGCGCCCTGGTTGGCACCGGCAATGCATGCGTGGCAGGCGCCGCGTCCACAGTGGCGTTTGTAGCCGTGGCACACGCCTCAGGTGTCTAACGGCTTTGCTTGCTATTACTGTGGCGATCGGCACCATGGCTGGCGCCAGTGTCGCCAACGCCCTGCCGGGTGGAGACCGCCTTGGATACGACTCCACCCTTCTTCTCCATCCGACTTAGAGACGTCGGCCGACACTGTGGCACCCCTCAGTGGAGCTATGGCGGTGTTGTTTGCCAAGCTCTAGGGTCTAAAGCGCATGGTGCAATAGCTCACAGACCATGTGGTCTCTAAGCGAGCCGTTGCCATCATGCCGCTTCAGAAAGCTACACCATCATCACCTCTGTTAGTGTCGTCACCTGACGATGACACGCCTCCCGACCTTAGCTCCACATATGACGTCCTCCGCTCTGTGCTGAAGTCAGTCAGAGTCATCCCGACCGTTGACCCCTCCTCTTCTGTGGTAGTCCCTTCAGCTCGGCATCGTCGCACTTGCACTCGGCAAGCGAGGCAGCGGATGGCACGTTTGGTGAGACGTGCCTAGGAGGCAGCAACAGTCGGAGCAGTGGCAGACGTCACCATGGAGATGAATCTCTCGTCCCCAGTTGCAGGGTTGGTGCAGCATCCCTTCGCAGCTTCTACCGGTGGGTCGGTCGAGGGGGGGTTGGAGTGTCCACCGACGACCACCAGAGAGTGCAGGAGGGATGCGACAGATGGTGCTTCACAACAGGGCGCTCTCAATGAGGATGAGACATCTGAGGAGTGGTCCGACGTGGAGTCAGAGACGGACGTGTGGTCTGATGCGGAGTTGGAGGCAGACAAGGAGATGGAGATCAAGATGGAGACTGCAGTTGATGTAGCAGAGACCACGACCACAGAGGCAGGTGTGGTAGTAGCAATGGATGGGGTAGTAGTAGTAGTAGTGTCGGTGACAGGCGACACATGTGGAGCAGACGTCCAAGCAGTGGGTGTGTCGGCAACCATCGACGTCGTGTCAGTAGCAGCAGTTGAAGTCACTGCTACTGACGGGACGTCGGCAATGGACGCGCTTGTTGGTGCAGACACCACGATGGTCGTCGCTCCGGTAGCAGCCGGTACGGCCTTCGCAGGGGTAGACATTCCCTTAGTCACATCATCAGCCATTATAGGTACACATGCGGACGGGGTACCCGGAGAGGCAGGAGACGTCGAGGTTGCCAGCACTTTTGCTATGATTGGTGCCACTACGGTAGCTGTCTTTGGAGGCACAGCCGTCACGGAGGATGCAGCTCGAGCAGTAGCTGATGCACCAGCAGCCGAGCGGGCCCCTTCGCTCCAGCGTTTACACTCTATGCTTCGCGACCAGGAGGATGCAATGGCATGTGCGGACAGGCACCTATAGGACCTCACGCTTGAGCTACGTACAGCGAGCACACGTTGGAGCACCGCAGATGCCGCATGTCGTCGGCTAGCAGTAGTAGACGTCAAGGATGTGTATACGTGCCACGAGGCTGATGAGTGGAAGTTCCACGGTGTAGTGTGGAGACGGTCGGACTTGCGCCGGTAGTTGGAGGAGGTGACACCAGTGGATGCTTCAGTAGCAACGACCCGTGCAGGAGCAGTTGTTACAGTGGCCCACACTGTTGATAGCCGAGTGGTGGTTGTGTCCGCGGCATGAGCAGAGCATACAGCAGTCACCCTTACAGGCGCATCTGCCATGGAGGATGCAAAGCGAGCTGCAAACCTTCGGCTCATGGCTGCCCTGACCGGCATTGCTCACACCATGGTAGTTCCTGCCGTCGACACACCTGCACACGTTCGAGCTACAGTTCCTGTACCCGAGCGCCTGCACTCCGTGGTCGATGAGCAGGAGGTAGATGTAGCTTGAACGCAGGCACTCGTGCAAGGTCTCATGGCCGAGCTCTGGGAGGCCAGCAGCCGTTGTTATACTACGGATGTTCCAGCACGGCAAGCTGCCGAGGAGTACGTGGAGGATGTGCACACGTGTCTTGAGGCAGTTGAGAGGTCTTTAAAGGATGCACGTCGGAGACAGGCGGATGATCAGGAGCAGGTGGACAATTGGTTGTGTACCAGGGGTTGGGAGGGGCCTCGGGACACTGTACGGGCTCCCGATGACGACAACGACAGCGACGACGGCGCTCCAGGGTGAGGCTATGTGCGAGCATATCCGACCAGCATCATCGTCACCCTTACTATTGTTTTTCAGGAGTGTGTGGCCATGGGGGAGCCATGCTCCCTCCTGAGGGATTATGTTCGGCGTGGCCATCAGCTTTGCTTGTGCTGTCAGCCTCTACAACCTAGGGGGAGTGTAGGTGTGTGGGCTTTTGCCTGACACTCTTTTGAGGACAATGAGGTTACTTGGGGTGTGGTACGATGCTATGGTTGAGGTTATGGTGGTCGAGACCCACGCACCAGGTGAGTGCTACTGGTGTGACGTGGAGACCCATTGCCTCCATGTGTTATGTATGATCCATGGATGGTGTGGTCGAGACCCGGAAACCCGAGATATCTTCCGAGGTCACAGGGAGACCTTGTTTCGCTGNTTTTGCCTGACACTCTTTTGAGGACAATGAGGTTACTTGGGGTGTGGTACGATGCTATGGTTGAGGTTATGGTGGTCGAGACCCACGCACCAGGTGAGTGCTACTGGTGTGACGTGGAGACCCATTGCCTCCATGTGTTATGTATGATCCATGGATGGTGTGGTCGAGACCCGGAAACCCGAGATATCTTCCGAGGTCACAGGGAGACCTTGTTTCGCTGTATCTCTTGCATGCTGTTTGATGCGTAGGTGTGTGATCGAATTCTTGCATGGTCGAGACCCGGGCACTTGGCGGGATGCATCATTGTCACGAGGAGACCCTGTGCTGTGGTATGCTTGATCGGTGCTCGCCATGATTGGTTGCTTTAGCCATCCTGTCCTGTCCTTGCTCAGCCATTGTGGTGTTGACGGATGTGTCAGCCAGGGGGAGTGTTTGTGTGTGTGTCTTCCACCCGTCACGAGCCATGGCTGTGGCAGCTACGGGTGCACCCAAAGCTGATGGTGAGCGGCGGCCGCATTGGAGGTCCTGACGACCTGACAGGACTCCGGATCGTCCAGGGACTTATCCTGCAGCCACGACATGTCACGTGTGACGCAGATGATGCGTCTCTACAGCCTGATTGGCTGCTCTGTCGTTGCTGGAATTTTTTCGGTGGTCGAGACCCACGCACCCGATGGCCTGTACCGGTGCGATGAGGAGACCTGCGACTTTGGTGTACTTCCTGTCGTGGAAAGCACACGTTGACGTCTCGGTACTGCACCCGTACATTTATGGGTGCTTTCTGTGCAGTTCAGAGTGCTCGAGATTTTTCTCGGTGGACAGGCCATTTTGGCCGATTTCTTTGTTTTGCTTGCTATTCGTGTCTGGATGATACAAACCCACCTTGCGTGGGTCAGTTGCGTAGAGCTCATCGTTCTGCACGTTTTGGTATAAACAGCGCGTGATTCTGACACCTGAGCAGTGAGTTACGACCAAAATTGTGGTTATAGGCCCGTTTGAGCAGGTACGAAAACACCTCCGTCCCTAACGAATCTAGGCGGCCAGTAAGTATTTAGGCTGATTGTTGCTCAGTTTTCATACTCTCTTTGCAATTGTATTCATATTGAGCTTCCCAACACTCTACACGTGTCCCTACCCACACCCTTACAGTTTCGTGCATGACTTGTGACTGTCATCACACACTGACTGAGCGTTGATGCTTAGTTAAGTGGCAAGAGGTTAGGAAGGTTCCAGGAAGTTTCTCTCAGGTAGGGCCGGACGATTCTTGGGTTCATTCGAGAGTTGGGTGTTTCTCTCGACGAGCACCGCCTCTACTGCACTTGCGTTGTGAAGAGCCTCCATCATGATGTTGAGTTTTTGAAGCAGATGGATTTTGATTTCCTCGAGCATGGGCATACGGTTCGCAAGTTCCTTATTGATCTCTGCCTGTCGTCCGGTGCCACCTATCATTCTTACTACAGACGTTCGAGGCTGTCGGTAGGGGCGGCTGGTTTACCGATGTTGAATCCTTGGCCGGATTGGCCCTCGGAGTCGTCGAGACTTACCCAACTGCCGCATAGTCTTCCATGCCAACAATCGCTGTTGCTTTAGGGTTCACGTGCATGGTTAAATTCTGCTCCTCCATCGTCAAAGTCGTCGCCCAAGACGTGCTGCTAGTCATCAGGTGCGCTTTATTGTTTCACATCGTAGTTGCAAAGTCTACGATGTGTTGAAGCATGACTTGTGCGAGGTAGTCCTCGAGATGAATGAAGTAGTCAGATGCCTCTTCAGCACCGTTGCGCTATGATGCCACGTGTTGAACGAAGCGTGGATGGCGAACAGGTTTGAGTTGTGAGGTAGAACAAGATTTGAGTATTTGGGACATTTGAGTAATTGATAACTAGCAAAAAGTGCACTTCAATGAAAAGCATCAAAACGTTCAAACACAAATATAACAATGTGGAGTTATGATTGGGCGGCAATCGGGGACGTCGAGTCAATTGTCAAGCGACGTGTGTGAAGTCGCGTCGTGAGTGGTCAGAATGAGAAGCTTCGCCAAGGAACCAAGGGGCTTTGAAGATAGACGGCGAAGATGCGAGATGCATCTTTTAAGTATGGAGAAATCTTGATGCGTCAAGAAGTCGACTGACAGGTCGTGATTCTTTTGTCGATGTTTCTCAAAAGTGGCTGCAGCCGTCAAAATGTGCTAGAAGGAATCAGTGTGGGCAAGGGCAAGTGGCCGAATCGCCCTCAAACGTCGGAGGGAAAATTGGGTTCTCGATGCGCGGTGGGTTACTTTACGAGAACTCAAATTTGCTCACTTTTTAGAATGCATTTTAGCGCTTTTCATATTCTTCTAATACTAGGTCCTTTTCTGTTTATTGTATCGTCGGCCAAAGGGGGTAATCCATACATTTATAATGTCTACATTCACCCACTGCCGTCATCTCCTTCGCATTTGCAATGCCATCATTGCTACCAGAAGTCCGAGTTTGGATGGTAGACTATAAAAACACGGCCCACCGTTGGATCACCCGTAACCTCCCATACACAATGAATTTTGAGTGAAAAATCGCTTGGTTTTGAGTTGAAGTCCAAGTGAAACTGCTTGTGAACTTGGCACTTTCAGAAGTAAAGTGATATCAACGTTGGAGGAATACTTCTAACCATAGATATGGAATTTCATGACTGATTGTACCAAAAGAATTTCAATTATACAAGGAACGAAAGGGAGAACCCAAATAGCTATTGTACACAAATATGAGTTTTTACATGTATTTCTGTAATGACGGAAATGCCCACTTGGAAATTTTAAGTACTGGCGTAAGTCTGTCATAACATTCAACCCCCCGTTCTCCCGTTCCTCAGCCTGCCATCATAAGGTGTAACCGGAAAACACAAAAAAAAAGAGAGATAGAGGGTGACGCGTACGTCATGACTGACGGGGAGGTAGTGTTTCGTACACGGCACGACGGGAGGTGTCGCGCAAGAACAAGAAGGAGAGGGGGGGGTTGAGAAGATTCGACGGGAGAGAAAAATGAAATAGAGAGGATGAGGCGTGCAAGGAAAGGAGGGATGGACGACCAAAAAGAAGAAAAGGAAAGTGAGGGGAAAGAGAGGAGGGGGTGCCGTGTACGCAATAGCAAGCAAAGTAACAAGGAAATGGCACCGCTGAAGTCAGTAGAACCTTCTCCAACTCGTCGGTGGACAAGAAGAAAAAGGTGTTTTCGCCATTTTCTCTCTAGCGAGGAAAGAATGCGCAAGTGGGAGGATGCTTCATTTTTTGGCAGCGCACACGCCACCAAAATGCGCCCCGAGGAAGCGTGGAAGGCAAGAAAAGAAGGTCTAGAAAGTGGCTGGAACCCGCTGGAAAGGCGACTTGCACGCCCGAATCGCGTTTTGGGACAAGACTAGGCTGGGTTGAGACTCCTTTGTTACTAGACCTATATAAGTAGTAACTTTCATGTACCATTTTTATGTCTCATAATTATTCAACTCTACTCTTCCAACACTTGTGCCCAGACATTCTCATCTTGTCTAAGTGTGAGAGACATCACTTCTTCACTGCCAAGAGGAGGAGGAAGTCAGTTTCCAAGCCAAAATTCTGCCGAATTTTTCTAGAAGGTTAGAAAGTGAGAGAGGGAGATTGATGCAACGGATTTCTACACAAGACCGAAGGCCCGGACTACAGTACGCGCAATAGACCGAGGCAAGCGTGGGCAAGCGTGGGGTGGCGAGAGAGCGTCGAGACGTCACGTGAGGCTACACGACTCTGCAAGGTGAGCCTGGGTGGCTGGAGTGGGGTTTGAAGGAGTGGGTGCAGGGTCGGTTGGGACAGGAACAAGAAAGAAAAAACCACGCATGGAGAGCAAGGAACTCAACACAAATTACGAGGTCAGCATCAACCGGCAAAGAGGTGAGTGAGCTTTGATATTTTCTTCCGTTTCTAAAAAAAAGGAAACAAAGGGGAAAAAGGGAAAGGGGACATTTACATAAAAAAAAGAGGACGTTGAGGAATTTTGTAAAGAGGTATGGAAAGGGACAAGGAGTGCGGATGCTTTATGTTTATGAGAAATTCATGCACTGTGGAAAGGGATTGATAGAGAGCAGACTTTTGCCGACATTCTAACGCCCTCTACTGGGGAGTGTCGGGTGGGACTGGGTGCCAAGAGCCACGCACAGTCAATCCGCTGCGCTTGTGCTGTCTTTTGGTGTCTAGTGGATGGGACGTTTGCAGTTGCCCTAGAGTTTCGGTAATGTCAGAGTGAAAAAAAATCATTTTTTGGTTCTTGGTTAGTCATTTTCGTTGGTGGATAGTTTTATTGATATCGGAGCCAGGTTTGATTGGCGTGGGAAAGAAAAAAACAAAACGTTTTGTTGCCTTAAAAAAAAGGGGGGGGAGATATAGTCATTAGAAGAAAAAAAACAGTCTAAGGAAATACTTGCTTTAATGTTTTTCTCTATTTGATAGATCATTGATTTATCATTGTGTGCAAGGTTGGCCACCTTTTTCTTCCTCTTTTCTTGTGTTGGGGTGGTGTTACGTGTAGAAAGGAGTAGGAGGGGATGATACATTTTCTTTTCTTGTCCTGTCATTCAAAAAAAAGAAGAGAAAAAAAAAGAGAGAGAAGAAAGTGAAAGAGGCCTTAAAAAGAGCCCCCAAAAAACAAAACTGGGGAGAAGCCCCCCCCCCAAAAAGAGAGAAAATATATGTATACATACATATATATATATACATATATATACGGCCCAAATTCCATTCCTTGACAAAAATGCGGTGGCAATAGGAGGTTGGGGAGTGGAGGCGAAAGTAGGGGATAGATTATTGTGCGGGCGTAAAGTGACTTGATGTGTACGTGACGTGAGTATTATTGTCATTATTGTGACCCCATTGGACAAAAGGGAGAACGGGAGAAGTGTCGTTTGTTTGGAACCCACCATTGGCAGTGGGGTGTTTTTCTCGTGACGTGGCACCCCGCAGTCGTTGTGTGAAGTCACCCCAAGGTCACCAAAAGGTGTGACTTGGGAGGGTTGTGCATTCAAAACTGTATTGCATCATGCAAGTTTGATGTTGTGATGCAGTAAAACATCGTGCACAACTATTGATGTGGTCTCGTGTGAAATGTCACAGTGGCAAAGGCACCTACTAATTGTGGTAGCCTAAGGCGGGGGACCCGTCCCTCTCCCTATCGGCGGCCAGAATTGCAAGTATGTTCTAGTGGAGGTAAAGCAGCGTGTGAGGAAGTGGGTGGGGAGTTGGGAAGTAGGGTCCAAGTGATAAGAAAGTTAGGAAAAGGAGAGTTGGCTGACGAGTTGTCCAAGAAACTTAGACAGCTCTCCTTAGGAGAGTCGAGAAAGGGTGTGGTCGAAGAAGAAAATAAGGGGGAGGGTGAGAAAGAAGGCGAGGGATCTAGTGGTCCTCCGAGAATGGCGATGCCATTTGTGGCATCGTTAGGAGAACCTGAATATTATACAGGTGATCAGAGTAAAGCAGTGGTATGGGCAAAGAAAGTCCAAAGTCTTTTGGCACTTGGTTTCCAGAATGTGGGGGATGATTTGAAGCTTGGATATGTCAAGAGCTACTTGGGTGGTGCTGCAAGGGAATGGGCTTCGAGAGGCAACTTTGTGGACATGAGAGATTTCTGGCTGAGGTTTGAGGCAAGGTTCAAGCTAACTAATGAAGAGGTGACTACTCGAAATTTGAGAAAGTTGGATCATCTCCAGCGAACTCAAAGACAGACGGCACGAGAGTTAGCAGACCAGATCTGCCACCTGGTAGCAACATTACTAACCTACCCAGAAACAAAAATGGTGGATCATTTTCTTGCTGCGCTTGATCCAGTTACGAGATCTGCAGTCGTTCCAAAGCAGCCATGCACCTTGGAGGCTTGTGTCAGTGCTGTGGAGTGGCATGAGTATCATGCAGGTGGATTACGCAACTATCAACAAGACGGACCGTCGCAGCAAAACGTACACGCTACAACATACATACCAACACAAGCAGGGGTGGGGATTATTCATCCACAACAGCAGCATCAGACACAACAACAGCAGAAGACGCAAGACCAGTTGACGCAACAACAGCAGCAGCAGCAGCGGACGTGGGAGGAGATGCGGCGACTGGCAGCAGAAGTAGAAAAGATGCGTCTCCAACTCCCACAAGTGCAGCAAGTGGGACCAACGGCTCTAGTGAACCCGGGGCGACCTTCAGTGCTCGGTGGGCCCCCTCCATAACAAAGGCCCCAAGTGTGCTACAACTGTAGGAAGGAAGGCCATATAGCGCGCTTCTGTCCAGCAGCATTCCAGCCACCACCAGCCAACTATGCAGCAGCTCAAGCAATGTCACCAGCTGCACGCATTGTAGCAGGGCTTACACCTACTGGTGCGAATGTGCCGCATGGACGTGCTTCTCACTATGCGGGGGCGAAGGAGCCTTCAGTAGCAGCACGCATCATTAGACGTCTTGGGGGCCCAATAGCCACCACAGCAGCCACTACAGCGGCAGCACGCGAGGCGTAGGGGGTTTGGCCAATTGCGTGTGGCACAGGAGTATCTGCAGCAGCATCATCATCTGCCCTAGCAGTAGCAACATCATCATCTGCAATAGTCATGAAGATTGGAGCAGCCGAGCCTTCCTATCCAGCAGTACAGAGGGATCACCTACCAACTAAGCCAGGGAGGGCAGACGTTCCATTCACCTTGGAGGAGGCAAGGGCCATCCAGGTGGGTCGAGTGCAGCAGGGGGCGTCTCATCCACTTCGAGACCGTCAGGCGAGGAATGATCGAGGGCCATACAAGGGAGGTGCAGGGGTGATGCCCAAGGTATCATTGGTGGAGCAGATGAAGACCACACCAGTGAAGGTGAGCATGTGGAATTACATCCATGACTGTCCTGCTGCACGAGAGGAACTGGTGAGGTTGCTTGTGGGTGATGGAGCTGGTGGAGGAGAAGGAGGACAGGAAGTAGTACGAGCAGCACCAGCAGTAATTTTGGCAGCAGCAGTTGGGGGGGAGGGACTGAGGGGAGAAGCTGAGCATAAAGGGAAGAAACGGGTTTCCGAGGGTCCGGCTGAGGGGGATGATCAAGAGGCAGCAGAAGTGGCAGCGGCAATTGCAACTGTTGAGGAGGCGATTGCTGGGGAGAAAGAAGCAGGGGAGGATAGGAGGGCGTTGGCTGAGGCGATGGTGGCAGGGGGGAAGACACCTATCTTCTCTGTATGTCTTACCGCTGTTTGGATCGGCCCGCACGAGTTTAAAGGAATCGTTGACTCAGGGGCCAGCACCACAACCCTGTCGCAGATGGGGCTGATAGATGTGGTTTAGCCGAGCAACGTACGCTTCCAGATGTCCAATGGCGGTGAGTTCAAGCCTTGGGGCATGATCAGGGGCGTTCCCATCCGGATTGGTGAGCTGACGCTGGAGGTGGATGCGGCAGTAACAGCAACCATGAGCTATGACTTGCTTTTGGGTAATGACTGGCTTTTCCTTGCGAAGGCAGTCATTGACCAGGACAAAAAGGAATTGCGCTTCCGACTGTCTCCAACAGAAGTTGCATCTGTGCCACTGGATTGTGGCATTGTGCCACGTAAGGCACGACCTCGACTTGAGCGGCCGTAGATGGTCACATTCTCCGTCGCAGCACCATTGGCCATGTGGAAGGCAGGAATAGTGCGTGGTGTAGGAGGACAAGCAACAACAGGTAGGGAACAGAGGATGCAGAATGGATCGTCGCAGTAGTTGGCAATGGTAAGAGTGGAAGCAGGAGAGGAAGAGGTGAACGAGGAAGGAGAGGAAAGCAATGATGAGGAGCATGCAGCAGAAGAGTGTGTCTACACATACCTAGACCCAACGGTGGATGAACAACTTGAGCCAGAGCTGCAGTGGCTCTACAACTATGCTCATCGCAGTCCTGGTTATTTCCAGTCTTACTACTTCAGGAGGGCGGAACGCAATGTGACAAGGGCCATTCATATCCGTAGAAGGCGGTTGGCAGCAGCAGACCAGGAGGAACATCTTATGGAGCAGCAGATGAGGGAGGATCTTGGAGATGCAGGAGGGGATTATGCACCATTAACCTCGTTGGTCTTCCCCAACTCACAGGAAGACATTGTAGCAGAGTTACCTTGATCCAAGGAAACAATAGAGGCACAAGGCTCACATGTGGTGCAGAAGGTCACCAACGTGTCGACTCGCTCAAAGCTCATGGGAGGATGGTTAGAGGAGAGCGACAAAGAGGGCGAGTCTAATGGGGGTATGCCTGAGGGAAATGACGTGGGCCTTGAAACTACCAGTGAGGGAAGGGCGGAGGGAGCAGAAGAGGATGAGGAGGTGATGGCTAAGCAGGCTGTGGAGGAAGAGGCGGTGGTTGTTGTTGAAGAGGGAGCAGAAGCAGCTCGTATAGATTTCAAGGAGGGCCAGAAGGAAGAAGTTAAAGAAGAAGTAGAAGGAGAGGATGAAGTGGGAGAAGACATGGAGGTAAGAGGAGGGGAACCAAGAGTGAATGGATCTGACGGGGATGGGAGAGGAATGGAGGGAGCACAAGAGGAAGGGAGTATGGAAGCACAAGATGAAGAGAGGGGAGCAGGAGACAATGAGAGGGGAGTAGAGGATGGTGAAGGGGAAGTAGAGGATGGTGAGGAGGTACCTGAGGAGGGTGATGTGCCGGCTATACCTTCTGGCACAAGTAAAGCAGCGATTAGGGAAGCAGCATCCGCAGAGGGTCACTTCGTTCATCCAAGGACTACACGACGCAGACAGTTTGCACGGAGGACAACGGGTGGTTTACACCCTTGGCCTCGACCAGCAAGGGTGGAGGAGAGCACCCTGGCAGATCACCTCACCCATGTCATAGAGAGGCGTACAAAAATCTATGGCCGTAGGTATCCTCGTGAAGGGCTAGATGCGGATGCATTGGAGTTTGCACGCTGGAAGTATGATGAGATGAAGTGGGAGCTGCAGGAAATGGATTCTACAAGCAACGCGGAACTGAGAGATTATGCATGGCAACGGGTGATGGATATGGGGAAAGACACTCGCACCAGAGGATTCTGCTTGGGATCCTTCATTGCAGCGGTTGAGGAGGAGATATATGTCAAGGAGAAGCAGGAGGAGCAGAGGAGGGGGGCATGCATGCCCTCATCGCACCGAGTTCATGCATGGGATGTTGGGGAGGATGGCGTTGGAGACTTGCAAGGAGAGGAGGATAGCATGATAGAAGGCTACAAGATGCTCTCCAAGTTGGCCCGAAGTGAGTTGCAACTCGTCCACAGGAAGCATCGCAACTTCAACGTGGGGGCTGCTATCAGAAGCTTCCTTACCGAGCAGCCCATTGCTGATCGGGTTGTACTTGCTCAACTCCTCCTGAAAGCACTTAAGGGAATGGGAGGCCTTGTCTCTTGGGAGACTTGGGCGGAGTTTTCAGCCATCACGGACGAGTTGGTGGAGGGGAATGATGACTCCCCCTCGCCATCTTCTTCAAGTGAAGCAACGGAGTCATATGCAGCTAGCAAGGCGGCTGGGTCTGTGAGTATGGATGGAGAAGCTGACTTCATGATGGAAGAGGAACTGGGGATTGATGACGAGTTAGAGCAGGACAAAGTTGAGATGGAAGAGGATGTGGGATCACGGGATGAGGCATGCCATACCTTCACTATGCACCAGGATGAGGATGAAGGACCTGGTTATGGAGGAGGAATGGGAGATGTTGCAAGAATGAGGGGAGGAGTGGACTCCACAAGCACAGCAGCCACTAGTTCAAGTCATGATGAGGTCGGAGATGACAGCGTACAAGAAGGAGGAAGTGGAGGAGGAGAGTACTTGAGGGAGGAGAGAAATGAGATACTGGGTGAGGATGAGATCGGTGAAGCAACTACGGAATGCGTCTTCAACACCATCATAGCTGAACTACGTAGAAAAAGTCTGAGGAGTGAGGAGGGTGTTCGTTGGTATGCAACAGAATTAAGGAAGCGTCTCCTTGGGGACCGCACAATCCTGCCAATGACCCAGTTGGGCGCTTTTCATGCAGCAGTGGAGACAGTGGCAGTGGAGATTCGCAGCCGGGACGGGGAAATGGAGGGGAAGGCAAGAAGGGTTGCGACTGATCGAGCGTTTCTTGGAGTGGAAGAAGATAAGGGGGGATGCTTTATGGAGCATAAGCAGGGTGGGGACCAGCTCTAGCAACAAATTGCTGAGTATGAGGCCGAACGGAGGATGGGGCTACCACCAACGAAAAGCACAAAGCTAGCTCTCCAGCGGGAGGTGAACAGCCAGTACTACGTGGACTCGTGGCCACTTGACTGGTTCATCGGCTGGCTTCGCAGGGGGTTGCAGGGTATGGGTGATCTGGTGACTGCCGACACATGGGAGATCTTTGGGGAGGTGATGAAGAGGGGCCCACAGAAGGACAACAGTCTGGCTGTAGTCTTTGGATCATCCTCCAGGTCAGTGCCACAAATGGCTTCTTGGATGGACGTGGATGAGGAGATGGATGTGGATATTGAGACCGTGGAGGGGCAGGGAGAAGCAATGGGAGTGAGAGAGGCTCTAGTGATAGAAGCAATGGAGGGTGAAGGGGGTTTTGAGCATGTGGTTGAGGTATTTGGAGGAGAAGGAGGTGTTGATTACAAGGGGGACTCTGATGAGGAGAGGGAGCCTTATGTCAAGGAAACTGACAAGTTGTTGAGTGCAGGCTTGGTGGAGGGAGAAATGGATAATGAGGATGATGGCGAAGAACACAGTGAAGAGTATGATGAAGTAGGGGCTGAGGGCCAGAAGCAGCAACAGGCAGTCTCCATGATTGAGCTGGTGGTGAATGATGCCTCCGTGCAGGTCCCAGTTTTTGCAAAGCTGACAAAGCAGCAGAGAGCCGACCTCCAGGCCTTGTGCGTACGCTTTTCGCACATCTTCAGCTCAACGCCTGAGAAGATTGGGGATTGTGGCGTGGAGTTCATCATTGATACGGGTGACTCAGCACCAATCGCCACTAGGCCTTTCAGGATGTCTCCAAAGGAAAAGGAGGTGTTAGACGGAGAGATTCAGGCATGGTTAGACCAGGGAGTGATCAGGCCTAGCTCTAGTCCTTGGGCCTTTCCTGTGGTAATGGTCCCAAAGAAGGATGGAGGTTACCGCGTTTGTATTGACTATCGAGCACTGAATAAAGAGACAGTGGCTGATGCGTACCCTCTTCTCAGGATCGATGATATCATTGATGTTGTAGGTGGATGCATGGTGTACAGCACGCTTGATGCAAAGGTAGCATATCATGCAATCAGGATGGACCCAGGAAGCATAGCAAAGACAGCATTTGTGACACATAGGGGGCTCTATGAGTTTGTCTGGCTACCCTTTGACCTGAAGAATGCACCAGCAGCTTTTCAACGCGTCATCAACAGGGTCCTACATGGCATCGCTTGTGCAGTACCTTACCTTGACGACATCATCATCTTCTCTAAAGACTGGGACAGTCACATCTATGACTTGGAGCAGGTGTTTTTACGTCTGGAAGTAGCCGGGTTGGTTTTGAAGGCGTCCAAGTGCAACTTGGGGGCAGACAAGGTGTTCTACTTGGGCCACGTGGTGGGAGCCGAGGGGGTAGCAGCAAATCTGGAGAAGGTGGCGGCAATTGCCAACATGCTAGTACCAACGACCCCAACAGAGGTGCGTAGCTTCCTCGGACTTGCAAGCTACTATCGGAGGTTCGCGAAAGACTTCGCAAAGATTGCCAGACCCTTACATGCACTGACAAGGGTACAAGCACAGTTTGAGTGGACAAGAGAGTGCCAGCACGCATTTGAGCAACTCAAGGAGGCACTCATGACAGCAACAATCCTTGTGTCACCAGATTTCGGCAAGCCCTTCATTGTTCAGACAGATTTCAGCTACCAAGGGATGGGAGCAGTGCTGGCACAGAAAGATATGGAGAGGAGGGAGAGGGTGGTTTGCTATGCCACCAGGACATTGGTTGGGGCAGAGGTGAATTATCCACCTGTTGAGGGAGAATGCCTCGCGGTGGTGTGGGCTGTGCAGCATTTTCGACCATACATCCACGGCTCCAAGTTCACTTTGGAGACTGACCACTACGCCCTTGAGTGGTTGCATACCATGAAGAATCCGACACGGAAGCTGGTGCGCTGGGCAATTCTTCTACAAGAATACCAGTTTGAGGTCAGATATCGGAAGGGAACATCTGCAGGAAACATGGACGGCTTGTCACGTCTTCCAGTGCAGGCTGCGGAGCAGCCCTTGGCATGTGAGGGGGAGGTGGGGACTATCTATCCTCTTATGGACAGCTTCATGATGCAAGCAACCAAAGTAGAAGCAGCAGATGATGAGCAGCAGAGTGAGGGAGGTGAAGCTGACAGAATGCAAGCAGCAGAAAAGAAGACTGATCAAGGACAAAGCAGCAGACCATCACAGCCACTACATAAGGGGATGCAACAAGTAGCAGCCATGAAATAAAAAGGGATAGGTATGGAGGAAGTGGGAGAAGAGGGTCAAAACCAGGACCCCCAGCAGAATTTTTTCGATCATCAATTTGACACAGCATGGCAGGAAGACGAGGAGGAGAAGGCCGTTGATGTCACTCATGACGTTAACCTTCTTATCTTCCTAAAGAAAGGAGATGTAATCTCAGCATGGAGTGACAAGGAGAAGCGTCGAGTGTGGGCAAGAGCTCAAAGATTCTACGTCGAGGGGGATCAGCTCATGCGCCTATCGACTGGGAGGTACCCCGCACGACGAGTACCACCTATTCGACAGCAGGAGGAGATTGTGGTAAATGCTCACAAGATGGGCCACTATGGGGTGGAAAGGACGGCGAGTATGGTGAGTGCTAACTTCTATTGGGCAGGCATTCTTCGCACAGTGAGGAACATCGTGCTCTCTTGCCAGGGGTGTGTCTTCACGAAGGCAACCTTCACCCTGAAGATGCACGTAGCTTGCGCCTGCTGCGCGATCTTGGCAAAGCCGCACCTGGACCTCTCTCTGCCTGTCTCTCCATCGTCGCAGGCCTCATTCCCGAACTCTCAGACCTGTACCTGCATGTCTCTGTGTGAGAGCTCGAGCGTCTTGCATCTGAGCCTGTCCCAGTTGATTCTCCACCTGGGATTGGGCCCCTCTTTGACTTCACTGCTTCGTGCCTCACCGACAGGTGGAATGCTTTGCAAAACAAGTGCATGCATCGCGCCGCCCTCACAGCTATCACCACCGCCTCTTCTTCCTCGTCTGCCACAGCCTCCTCTTCCTCCTCTTCAACTCAAGTAGGAGCACACTCCACGCAGGGTACCTCCCGCAGTGAGGGTGGTGGATCTACTCGTGGTGGTGGTCGCGGAGGCAAAGGCCGTGGGAGTGGCCGCGGTGGCAAAAACTCAGCTCCCACTATAGACGTCACTTGCTGGAACTGTGGCGCGTCTGGTCATTCTACACCAAAGTGTCCTGCCCCTCGTGACGATGCACGTCTGGCCTCCTCCATGCACGCCCATTGGGCCCGCACGGGGGCCACTGCCTCGTCGGCGGCTGTAGCAGTGACCGTCGCCTCATCCTCCTCGTCCTCCACTGCTCTCTCCACCACATCTGCCCCACTACATCCGACTCCCACTGCACCCAGCCCCTGGGGCTTGATACCTCCTCCCTCTGGCCCTCCATACTACGGTCCCCCATCTTCACACTACCACGTACCACACTGGAATCGTGATGATGGGAACTTCTCTGATCGATCCTCCGACCGCTCCTCGGAACGCTCTTCCGATCGTCGTGACGAGGAGCGCAACCTCGAGCGTCGACTTGCCGAACTTCTCCATCTTCGCTCTCAGGGAGGTGAGAGTGTGAGTGGCAAGTGTTGTTCCTCTGTGTCTGAGTCTGAGGCCACCCTTCGTGGTGCCACCTCTGGTCGCGTTCAAGGGACCTTGCCTGAAGATTGCGAATGGATTGAGGAATGGCAGTCATGCACATTTCCCACACGTTTTGGCTCTTCGTCCTCCTCCTTTACCCGTGGCACTGTCGTTGTCTGTCTTGTTCTTCCGTCCACTCGTGCATCCCCTGGCCTCTGGATCATTGATTCAGGTGCCACTCATCACATGACCTCCTGTCGCTCTTCCTTTGTCTCTCTCAGTCCCGTGCAGTCCGTCCGCTCTGTTCGCACCGGCTCCGGCCAGCTCCTACCTGTGCAAGGTGTTGGGGTCGTTCGTTTTGTCGGTCCTGGTGGCACTGTCTACTTGTCCGACGTGTTGTATGTGCCTGACCTGGAAGTCAGTCTCCTCTCCGTGACCACCCTTGATGACCAGGGCATGGATTTCTCTTCCAGCCGCGGCCTTGCCTCTATCTCTCTGCGCTCGTCTGGCCGTGTTGTTCTTCGTGGCATGCGGTGTGATCGCCTATTTCGAGTCCCGCTGAATCTGCCCTCGTCTTCCGCTGCCTCTGCTCTTGTTCACGTCACCCCCTCCTTGTCTCCTGATCATGCCGATCTCTTGCACCGCCGCCTCTGTCACATTCACACTGTTGCCATCCAGCGCCTCTTGCGCCTGCAGCTTGCTCTTGGCCTTGATCCTGCCACGTTTGCGCCCCCTTGCATATCCACTTGTCTTGACTGTGCCAGTGGCAAGATGCACCGCTCTCCCTTTTCCATGTCTGAGTGAACAACCACTCACCTTCTTGACCTGGTCCATGCGGATGTCATGGGTCCTCTATTCCACGACTCTCTTTGTGGACTTGGCCGCTACGTCCCGTGCTTGACGGATGACTTCTCTCGCTACCGTTGGGTCTTCGCCCTTCGCCACAAGAGCGACGTCACTGAGATCCTTGAGTCGTGGCTCCCGCAGGCTGAGCGTGCTTGTGGGCGCCCTTTGCGTGTCTTCCGCAGCGATCGTGGGGGTGAATTCTTTGGTCCCACCTCTCGCTTCCTTGCGTCTCGAGGTGTACGTCTTGAGTCCTCTGCCCCTTACTCACCCCAGGAGAATGGTGTCTCTGAGCGTTGGAACCGCACCCTTGCCGACGGGGTCCGATCTCTTCTCTCTGCCTCTGGGCAGTCACCCTTTCTGCCTTCGAGGCCATGTGCTACATGACCTGCGTCTGGAACCGTGTCCCTCACAGCCCTCTCCCTCACACAGTCACTCCCTTTGAGAGCTGGATTGGGCATCGTGCTGATCTTCGGCTTGCCCGTGTCTGGGGGTGTCTTGCCTCTGTGTGGATCCCCTCGGACCAACGGGACGGCAAGCTCGCCCCTCGTGGCCACCTTTGTATCTTTCTGGGCGTCTCTCCCTTCTCCAAAGCGTGGCGCTTTTGGGACCCCTCTAGATGCCGGGTCGTTGAATCTCGTGACGCCCTCTTCTTCGAACACCTCTTTGAACGTGACTGTCCGCGCTTCAGTGGCTCCCTCTCTCCGCCCTCTCCGGATGGGGGTGGTCCTCTGCCCTCTGGGCCCTCTAGTCTTCCGTCGGGGCATCCTTCGTCTCCCGAGTCCAGTTCTCCTGAGTCCAGTTCTGCCCTGCAGTCGTCTCCCACCGAGTCTTGCTCTCCCACTGAGTCCTCTGTTCCTCACATGACCGCTCATTCTCCTCCACTATCCCCTGCTACGGTCTCCCCTGCATCATCTGTGTCTCCTCCTGTCGCGGTCACTCCACCATCTGAGCCTCATGCTCCTGAGACCATATCCTCTCCGCCCCCATGTGTCCAGTCGCATTCCTCCTCTTCTCCTCCCTCGTCACGTGCACCATCCGTCCCACCGGTGTCGCCCTACACTCGTGGCGGACGCCTCCGGGCGCTTCCTTCACAGCCCCATCCAGTGGTCTCTGGTGACCCTGGCCTTCGGGCCCTCAGTCTTGTCTCCTCTGCCCTGTCCATTGCGGCCTCTGTCGTCCACCCCAGCACAGGCCTTGGGTACTCCCTTCTTGAGGAGGAGTTTCACTCTGCCCTGTCATCCTCTGTGGCTGGGTACGTTGCAACTTGCTTTGCTACCGCTGGTCTCTAACCTCTAGCGCCTGAGCCCCTGACTGTACAGGCAGCTCGCACGGCCCCCGACTCATCGCTGTGGGAGAAGGCCATGGAGGCTGAGCTTGATGCACTCGCTGAACACGGCGTGTATGAGCTCGTGGATCTACCACCTGGTCGCAAGGCAGTCGCAGCCAAGTGGGTGTACCGCCGCAAACTTAACCCTGACAACACAATCGAACGATACAAAGCTCGCCTCACCGCAAAGGGATTCTCACAGATCCCGGGTGTCGACTCTGATGAGACTTTCGCCCCAGTTGGCAGGTACACCACAGCCAGAGCCCTCCTGAGCCTAGTCGCTCAGCACGACTGGGAACTCGAGCAAATGGATATTAACAATGCCTTCCTCCATGGCAGTTTGGATGAGGAGATTTACATGGTACAGCCACCCGGCTTCTCAGATGGAACGAAAAGGGTATGGCGTCTACGCAAGGCTCTCTACGGTTTGAAACAGTCACCACGGTGTTGGAACCAAGAGATCACGACGACTCTTGAAAAGGGTGGCTACAAACGAAGCCCTGTGGACCCTACCCTGTTCCTCAGTGATCCTACCAAACCACTTGTTGCCATCCTCGTCTACGTGGATGACCTCCTCATCGCCTCTCCCGATCCAGCCTCAGCCAGGGCGGTCAAAGCCCTTCTACAGTCGACATACAAGATGAAAGATCTTGGCCCGGCTCGGGTCTTCCTTGGTATGGAACTGGAACGTGATCGCCAACGACGTACCTTGCACGTTCATCAGGCTGCGTATGTACGTAGTCTGGGGGAGCGCTTCTCACCGCTCCTCACAGCCATCCCCACTACGTCCACTCCCATGACACCCGCCGGTCAGTCCTTACTGAAGTCTCGGGAGGTGTCCACGCTAGGGGAGACGGTCGATGTGACCGACTACCTCAGAGTCATTGGCTCATTGATGTACCTTGCCACTACCACTCGTGCTGATGTGGCGTTTGCTGTAAACTTCCTTTCTCAGTTCTCACAGTGCCCCCGTGAGCGGCACCTTGAGGCTGCATTGCGGGTTGTGCGCTATGCCCTCTCCACATCCCGCATCGGACTGTACTTTCGTGCACATCCCTCGGTGGTAGTGGACGGCTTCACAGACTGATTGGGCACACGACACTGATGCCCACAGCCGAACAGGCTATATCTTCCTTGTTGGTGGCACTGCAGTCTAATGGAAAAGTGGCGAGCAAGGGTGTGTTGCACGCAGCACCGCTGAGGCTGAGTATGTCGCACTTGGAGCAGGCACATGTGAGGCTGTCTGGCTTTGTCGCTTGCTGCAGCACCTACGTATGCCCATTCGCTGCATCACTTTGCGTTGCAACAACCAAAGCACAAAGGCCATTGCTAAGAATAGTGGCATGCATCATTCACGCACCAAGCACATCAACGTTGAGCACCATTTTGTTCGAGAGTGCATTGCTGCAGGCATTGTTCAGGTGACTTGGGTGGACACACGGTCGCAGAGAGCAGACTTCCTCACAAAAGCCCTCAGTCGTAATGTGTTCAAAAATGTTGTCCACTCTGTTGGTCTCATCTGTCCACGTGATCCAGGTTGATTGGTTGGCTGCTTGACTTTCAACATTATCACTTCTCGTGACCCCTTGTGTGGTTCTCATATGCATGGATTGATTGGCTGCGGTGCAAGGGGGAATGTTGAAGTTCGTTGGCCACTCACAACTCGGTGCCCTCTTGCCCGTCACACATTGTGCATCTCATTGTACAGATAAAATGACATGGCTGAACCTGGGGAAGGAACAAACGTGACAGCTCTGGCAGAAGTCTTTGGTGCTCTCTTGCAACCGCTGCAGCTTCACCTAGGGACTCCTTCTGAGACACATGTTGCCATCGTCTAACTCCTTGTGCATCTTATGACTCTGTGATGCGGTAGATGCTAGGGCCCGTACATTCTAACTGCCGTGCCCTGCATCATGTTGCTTGCATTGAGTATTTCTGGGGGAGCTGCATTTCCCGGGTGCTGATCCTTAGGGGGCCACTGTGCTGGGTTCACCCGTGCATTATTGAGTAGCTGCCGTGCGGTTGATAACCAAGCGGTCGGGCTTGACCCCCGGGTGGCGGTGTGCACTCGCTCGGGCGTGATGCCCGGAGCGAGGCACGCTCACTGTTTGACTTAGTCACGCTCGCTCCCCACTCACTTTTGTCTTGGTTGTACCGAACTAAGTGAAGCAAGCTTTCCGCATCCATGGCGTGGCACGTCTCTTGCATGTTCCTGGTTGGTCTCACACGCGTGACCTAGGAAGGTTCCTAGCAACTTCATGCAGTGTCGGTTGGGACAGGAACAAGAAAGAAAAAACTACGCATGGAGAAGAAGAGGAGCAAGGAACTCAACACTAGTTACACAAGGTCAGCATCAATCGGCAAATAGGTGAGTGAGCTTTGATATCTTCTTCCGTTTCTAAAAAAAAAGAAACTGTAGCGGGAGGGCCAGTTCGGCCCTCCCACCTCGCGATAGCGAGGGGGTGGCTGCAAGCCACCCCTCGCTATCGCGAGGGCTGGCCGGTGGCCAGCCACCCGCTGGCTACCGGCCGGCCGGCGGCCGACCGGCTGGGTGGCCGGCGGCCGGTCAAGTGGCCGGCCGGCCACCCGCCGGCGAGCCATCGGCCGCCGATCGAGCTGGTGGCTCGATCGGCGGCCAAGAGGCCACGAGGGCCTCGAGGGCGAGGCCTCGTGGCCTCGTGCCCTCGNCTCCACAGCCTCTCCTCACATCCAGGGGGCCTAAGGGATTTTTGTGGGACGGGGTGGGGAGTGCCCACCCCCAAACCACCAAGTTTTCCCCTCTTTTCAAGGTTCCCTCCTTCCTTCCTTCAACCAAAAATTGGGACAGCGCTTCTCCCCAAGGCCAGGGGCTCTCAAAGCTTGAGGAAGCTCTAGAAAGAGGGAGGACGACATCTTGAGGACTTTTGGCGGCTTCCCCAACGCCGTCGGCTCAAGGAGGACGCCGCCAAGGGGCGCAAGACGCGCAAAGAAGACTCAAGAGGAGGCCAAGGAAGACAAGAAGACAAGAAGAAGACAAGAGTTAGAAGAAGGATTGGAGGAGTTGCTAGGAATTGTGGAATTCCTCTCCCATTCTTTCTCCTAGCTTTGTGAGCGGTACTCACACCTCTTGTCATTTTCTTGTATTGTAATTTTCTGTTTTCCTAGGTACTAGTGCTTGCCAATCGCCGTGAGTCACGGCTTAGGAAGTCTAGTTCCAAAAATCCACGATCTTGTGCCGACGTGGCGGCCTAGGAAAATAGAATTATAAATTAAAATTGCCTCACCGATCGTGAGAGCAACGCAAAAGGAGGCGAATCCTCCTCGTTGTGGGGTGATCCCCACAACAAGCTTCACGTGCTAGACGCACGAGCGACGGGATGGCAAGTGCCGCACCGTTTAAGGCCAACAAGGGCAAGGTGGTGACGTTCTCACCACGCGCCCTTGGCGGACTCCAAGTTTTGGGAGCCGCCGCCGCGAGCACGGTTGCCAACCCAAAGGCAACCGTACCGCCTAAGGCAACCGTGTCGCCAAAGGCGACCATGCCGCCTAAGGCAACCGACGCCAACCTCGGCGATATCGAGAAGCGTGCGGAGGCCGCAAAGGTGCTCGACGAGCACGTCGACGCGCACATGGGCGACCCCCATGCGACGGACGACGCAATGGAGGAGGATCTTCCGGAGGAGGACCCCCACGAAGAGCACGATGCAGACGATGGCGAAGGCGACGAGGATCGCGACCATCGCCATCGTCGTGCGGCGAACTCGAGCCGATTGCTCGAGAAGGAAAAGGCGCCCGCCGCATCGCCTGAGGCTGCCGACGGCAGCGAGACTGCCGAGAGCAGCAAGGGCGCTGAAAGCAGTCACACGGGAAGTTCCCGCGAGAACGAGCCAGACTACGACGCCGCAAAATCGATTCGCGATGGCCGTCGCAGACTTGCGGAGNAGGACCCCCACGAAGAGCACGATGCCGACGATGGCGAAGGCGACGAGGATCGCGACCATCGCCATCGTCGTGCGGCGAACTCGAGCCGATTGCTCGAGAAGGAAAAGGCGCCCGCCGCATTGCCTGAGGCTGCCGACGGCAGCGAGACTGCCGAGAGCAGCAAGGGCACTGAAAGCAGTCACACGGGAAGTTCCCGCGAGAACGAGCCAGACTACGACGCCGCAAAATCGATTCGCGATGGCCGTCGCAGACTTGCGGAGTTTGCTGCTGAGGCGGCACGCCGACTGAAGATCACCACCGACGGTGGAGATACGGCACCCCTCGGAGGAATGGGGGCGGACCCCCTTTCCTACGATGTGGCCGCGATGGGACAGGGCAGCGCCCACTCGAGCGTCGTCGCCGACGATAGTCTCCTCCGAAAGGTGGGACTCCTTGGAGGGGTGTACGCGAACCGTACCCTCTTGCAGTGGGTAAGGGTGCACGGACAACGCGAGGCCCTGGAGGCTATCGCCGATGCTCTGACGACATCAGAGCTCAAGTTCGCGNCCTGCTGGCCCACGTCGGGCAGAGCATCACGGACCTTGACCGTGATCGCCAGCTGCAGCGCCTGGCCGCCCATGAGGCAAGCCGCCGATGCAACGACCTCGACAAGGCGTTGCAGAGCGTGACCCAGGTGCGGATGCAGCAGCAAGCGCAGCGTGTCGCAGCTGCGGATGCCACTGCCGGTGGCAGCGACGACCTGCCTACCTCGACGACTTCGGGGCCGGTCATGAACACGTCCTTCCTCCACAGTGTGGAGATCTTCCAGAAGGGCGTGAAGCTGACCGACTGGCTGAACCGCATGGAGCACGTGCTACGTGTCCACAAGGCTCCACTCAGCCAGTGGGGCGACCTTGCCACGACGCGGCTTGAAGATAAACTCTTCAAGTACGTGGTCAAGGAGTGGACTGCGCAGCAGCCGCACCTCGAGTGGCAGCCCATGCCGTGGGAGGCCTTCTGCGCGATCATGCGCAAGAAGTGCACCCAACGTGAGGAGGCGCAGCGCGCCTTCCACAAGATCAAGGACTTCAGGCAGCTGGGCAGCTCGCTCGAATCCTACTTGAGCGAGTTCACCGCACTCGTGGAGGAAGCCGAAAGCTTCACCGAGGGCAATGGGACTCAGACGTTCAATTACCCAGAGTGCATGCTGCTGGAGTACTTGCGTGATGGTCTCGCCAGCGAGAAGCTGAAGGACAAGACCACCACGACCGCCACTGGCCAAGCTTGGACAAGCTGGAGGGCGTTGCGCGACTACATGAGTGAAGTGTATTCGGCGAACCCGAAACACTACTCTGATGCATGGCCGATCGCGCGTGCACATCAGGGGCGCGACATGCGCGTGGACGCTGCAGGGGCTGGTGGGTCTGCCGGACAGCGAGGCGGGGCCAAGGGCAAGCAGCCTATAAACCTTCCAGCCAAGAAGGCTGGTGGACACAAGGGTCCCAACAACAAGCGCAGCCGCGAGAATGACGAGCTGCAGGCGGCGCGTGAGCGTCGCAACGCAGCCTTCCGCGAAGGACTCTGCCACAACTGCATGCAGCCGGGCCACTTTAGGGCTCAATGCCCTGAGGCTGCTGGTGGTGGGCAAGAGGCCGCGGCGCTAGCTGCAGCAGCAGCACCTCGTGGGGATGGTGCAGCAGGAGGCCGCGGACAAGGCCGTGGACAGGGTCGCGGTCGCGGCAATGGGCCCGGCCGTGGTAACGGACAGGGCCGTGGGGCGGGTTTTCCCCACCCCTGAGTGACGTCAGTGGGGACCACTCAGGGGTAAAACTGGATCACGAGTGTGAGTTCATGTTTTCAGACGAGGATGTTAAACAATTTGAGTTTTTGACGAGTTCAAATTTCTCTGTTGTTTTCTCCCCTCTCATTGAACCTCATTCTACACTTGCTGATCGACATTGCCCACTAA
>SZWC01005043.1:43077-54525 GCA_023375785.1 Penium margaritaceum | reverse complement strand
ACCCTCCCCCCCCTCCAATTTCTGACAAGTGCAACTCTCGCCTGCTGCACCACAAGTCGACCTACCCTAGGACAATCACAAGTAGGTCGCCTGAAAGAGTAATCTCTGCATTTTATACAACGTCCTCTAATCTTTTGTTTTGCTTATGTATTTTCTTTGATCTTCAATTTCATTCAGGTACGTGCTGGCGTTTGCGTTTGGAGCGGGGCCGGTGCCGTCCCTTCTCCTACCTGAGATTTTTCCGTCTGCGATCCGCGCCAACGCGATCGCTGCAAGCCTCACCACTCACTGGGTGAGCTTTTCTTCCTGAAAACCATCTAGAGGAAGCCCAAAATGCGGCACACACCTTCTTTGCACTTCCTTCGAGGTGATTCGGACCACTGCACCTGTATTTGAAGTGCGTCCGATTCATATCACTTGTGTGAGAATCTCTCTCCCACTAATTTGCTTGTCTCGGCAGTCTTCAGTCTGATCCAAGTTAGATCTTGTGGGTCAGGTTTTGGGTTTTGTGTGATTCATGGGCGCCGAAGATATCACGAGGCAACTGAGAGACGGTTGACGGGGTGCGACCTATTGTCTGGCGCTTGCGTGCATAACCTTTTTGCGGGGAGCACAGAAGTCGGAGGGCACGGGCCATTTTCTTCGTTAGACATTTTCCAAAACATCTGACAAGGAAACAACCTCAGGGGCGGGCATGCAAGCTGGAGGACTCGGGACTCGTGGCGATGTGTGGCTGTGGACGTTGCTGGGAGAGCTCCCCGGCCCTGGGACAGAGAATTGTGTCAGAGCCATGCCACTTGTCATGTCATAGTCATGGCACTTGACATTGTCATAGTCATGGGACATGGCATTTCAAAGGCATGACACTTTGCAGAGACTGCTACTGTACAAAACTCACCTCCTGCATAAACGTTCCTCAGAATTTTCTGAGTTAACGTCTGCCTGGCAATGGCACTTGGCGCTGACCAGTCACTGGCACGGAAATTCAGTCGCACGTATGGGTCTCTTCCCAGAGTGTTGAGAAGAGACCATGTTGGACCATGTTTTTTCTCCCACATGCGACGCGTGCGAATGGTGTGCAGGTGTGCAACTTTGTGATCGGGCTGACGTTTCTGTCGGTGGTCGGCGCCGTCGGCGTCAGTGGAGCGTACGCGGGCTTTGGTCTGGTGTGCGCCGCGGCGGTTGTGTTTGTGCACTCGAGCGTGCCCGAGACCAAGGGACGCTCCCTAGAGGACACGGAACTGCTTTTTGTGGACAGATCCGAGTGAAGGGAGCAGGACGGCGGAGGAAATGAGCTGAGGATTCCAGGTTCAATCTCGTTTTTGTGCGAAGCTAGTAAGGAGGTTGTGGGTATCAGCCGCTTGTTTGCGACATTCTGCTCAGAAGACGATGGGAAGGCTACCTCTGCAACACAGAAAGACTCTTCCACAGACGAACCAGAGGAAGGACAGTGTGGCTCTCACAGCCACACTGCACCAACACTGTGCACATGCAAGGCAATCCTGCTCCTTTGTATCGGGTGGCTGGGAAAGGAAATGGGCAGGAGCGGGCGCTTGCGGGGGATATGTGCCATTGGGGCTATTTGGGGTGGCAGCCACTCATGGGCTGCTTTCCATGATACTGAGAGAGCCCTACCAACGGCTGCCAAGCCATGCCTTGTTAGGCTGATCATGCCTGTGATGGCAACGTGGACCCAGCATTGCCAGGCATTGCCACACCTTGCGAGGCATGGCATTGTTGGGCATCGCTCGGCATTGCCGGACATTGCAAGCCGTTGCCTGGGTATTGCATGGCATTGCCATACGTTGTCCAGGCGCTGCCAAGCATTGCTGACAACTCACAAGCATTGCCTGGCAATGCCTAGGCAGCACCATGCATCACCTACGAGGCATTGCCCACGCATTGCTCGGCTGCCTAGGGATTGCCCATGCACTGTGAGGCATTGCCACACATCTCCAGGTATTCCATGTACATCACTTCTTCAATAGCAAATACAAGGTAAAACCTTTATGGATGTTGTTATTTAAAAGCAAGTAGTCTTCTATTCATGTACAGAGCACATCTATTTGCATGCTTTGAAAATGATCTACAAACCCTACTTCGCGGTGTTTGAATGAGTACAACATATTTCTTTACTATATATTTCCATGCACTGCAAGGCATTGTCAGGCATTGCCGAAGCATTGAAAGGTACTCCTAGGTATCGCCAGGCAATGCACATGCATTGTCTCGGAATTATCAGGAATTGCCACACATGGCAAAGTACTTTTAGACATTGCCATGCGTTATTAGGCCTTGTAAGGCATTGCCAAAACTCCAAGGCATTGCCCAGCCATTGCAACGCATTGCTAGGCACATCGGGCATTCCCAGACTTTGCATGGGCAATACCAAACATAGCCAGGCAATGGCTAGCAAGGGAACAATCGTGAGCTAGAGGAACGCCGCATGAGGGAGCATGGTCTGTCCCTCCCGCATGAATGGGAGGGACAAACCATAGAGGAACGACGCATGGTGTGTCCCTCCCGCATGAGCGGGAGGGACACACCATAGATGTCCAGCTCATCACTTCAAGTTACAACTTGATGGGAACAAATTTCCCTTACGAGGGGGGAAGCGATAGGACATGCGAGTCCCACTCATGCGTAAAACCTGAAAAGGGTCTTGCTGTCACCCTTGGGTTGAGCCAAACCTCATGGATCAAACCAAGAGGAGTTGTTGCCGAAAAAAAAAACCGGCTGCATGACGAACATCAGCATCAACAAGCGAGCAAGTGATTCCCATATCGAGCATAGCACATAGCACATGCATGCTACAATCTCCTACAAGAAGTTGCCTAGAAAATGTCTAGCCTTGCAGTTGTTGACGTGGTTATAAAAAGGAACACTAGGCAGCAGGTTGGGGCAGCACCGTTGTTGATGTAGCATGAAACTTCCACGCTAGTTGCTTAAGTCTACTGCCCCCTCAGTCTGCTGCTCTTTCTTCTCGTCTGGCCCACCGAGCCTCCCTGCTCGCTGCGAGCAGCGAGTTGCTGGCAACGAGCAGCAAGCTCGCTACTCCCAGCGAGTAGCGGGCTCGCTGCTTGGAACCTGCTGCTCGTAGCGAGCTGCGGGCTGCGAGCAGCAGCAGCTGCCGCTGCCTGTTGCCACCTGCTGCTCGCTGCTGCTGCTGCTGCTACAGCCGGCTGCTACTGCAGCTTGCTGTTGCAGCTGCTGCAACTTGCTGTTGCTGTTGCTCACTGTTGCTGCTGCTGCTTGCTGCCGCTACTGCTGCTACTACCAGCTGTTGCTGCTGACCGCCGCTGCTCCTTGCTGCTGCGGGCTGCTGCTGCTGCTGCGAGCTGCTGCGAGCTGCTGCTGCTACTGGCTGCTGCTGCTACTACAAGCTGCTGCGAGCTGCTGCTGCTGCTGCCGGCTGTTGCTGCTGGCTGCTGCTGCCACTGCTCGCTGCAGTGGCCTGCCGCGGTTGCTGCTGTAGGCTGCTACTGCTATTCGCTGGTGCCAGTCCCTGCACCTCGGTGACGTTGCCACGTGCGTCGTTGCTTGCAGGTGTCGGACGTGGCCTGCCGCTCACCTCCTCGCGTCACGCATGGGGGTCAGNACTAGGCAGCAGGTTGGGGCAGCACCGTTGTTGATGTAGCATGAAACTTCCACGCTAGTTGCTTAAGTCTACTGCCCCCTCAGTCTGCTGCTCTTTCTTCTCGTCTGGCCCACCGAGCCTCCCTGCTCGCTGCGAGCAGCGAGTTGCTGGCAACGAGCAGCAAGCTCGCTACTCCCAGCGAGTAGCGGGCTCGCTGCTTGGAACCTGCTGCTCGTAGCGAGCTGCGGGCTGCGAGCAGCAGCAGCTGCCGCTGCCTGTTGCCACCTGCTGCTCGCTGCTGCTGCTGCTGCTGCTGCTACAGCCGGCTGCTACTGCAGCTTGCTGTTGCAGCTGCTGCAACTTGCTGTTGCTGTTGCTCACTGTTGCTGCTGCTGCTTGCTGCCGCTACTGCTGCTACTACCAGCTGTTGCTGCTGACCGCCGCTGCTCCTTGCTGCTGCGGGCTGCTGCTGCTGCTGCGAGCTGCTGCGAGCTGCTGCTGCTACTGGCTGCTGCTGCTACTACAAGCTGCTGCGAGCTGCTGCTGCTGCTGCCGGCTGTTGCTGCTGGCTGCTGCTGCCACTGCTCGCTGCAGTGGCCTGCCGCGGTTGCTGCTGTAGGCTGCTACTGCTATTCGCTGGTGCCAGTCCCTGCACCTCGGTGACGTTGCCACGTGCGTCGTTGCTTGCAGGTGTCGGACGTGGCCTGCCGCTCACCTCCTCGCGTCACGCATGGGGGTCAGTGCTGTCGGAAAAAAATCCGGCAGCATTTCCCCCTGGCACAATGGTCGTGGGAAAAAATCTGGCGGCGCCACCAGGCGGGTCAATGCTGTCGGAAAACATCCGCCAGGGGGTTCCGCCGGCGTTGTCTGGCACCTGTACACCAGTCTTCTGCTGCTCCTGCTATGCTCTGGCTCCGATACTAAAAAAGGAAAACTAGGCAGCAGGTTGGGGCAGCAGCGTTGCTGATGCAATGTGCGGGCTTCCATGCCGGAAGTTTTCCGGCAGCATTGACCCGGCTGGTGGCGCGTATGGGGGCCCGCCGGCGTTTTCTGGCACCTGTACGCTAGTCTTCTGCTGATGCTGCTATGCTCTGGCTCCGATACCAAAAAAGGAAAACTAGGCAGCAGGTTGGGGCAGCAGCGTTGTTGATGTAATGTGCGAGCTTCCATGCTAGTTGGTTAAGTCTGCTGCCCCCTCAGTCTGCTGCTCTAGAGACTAAGTCTGGAAGCTCTGGGTTTGTTACTCAGAAATGTGTGCGCCAGTGTTAGCGCCAGGAAGCAGTTGAAAGCTGAAAGTGACTGAATAGGAATGAAGACTGAGCAACAATGGGAGACCCCTCCAAGCTCTAGCTCCCCCCCACTAGTGTAGAACTTGTTACTCAGCTAACCAGCCAATTAGAAAATAGTCATAGACCTATTTTCTGGCAGGTAGGGTTTTCTTGGTGAGCCCTGCCAGACGCCGGACAGCCCAAAACCCGGGCGTCGTCCGTTTTGCCTTAAAACTGGATCATACCATAATACCAACGCTGCAAACGCAGTCATGCAGTCAGAATCAGCTAGAAAAATAACGGCAAAGTGTTATGGCTGCCTAAACCCAGGCAGTGCCTACGACGATCCACGATGTCAAACAGTGCCACGCAGCAAGAGACATGGACCCTAGGCAGAAAAAGATGTTGCAGACGCAATGGCACAGTCAGAACCAGCGCTGGTAGCATGCAGACAGCATCTGTAGTGGCAGTGACCGCCGGCGGCCCGACCGCCGAGGAGGCCTGTCGATGGAGCTGAGCACATCGCCAAAGGGAGGAGGCTCCAACGAACTGTGAGTGGACCTCAGCGTGCGTTGGCTCCACCGGATGACACTCCAGCAACGTCGAGTCTCGCCGTCAGTCATCTGCACACCGATGTACACAATCCGGGAGGACACAACAGAGCAAAATGAGAGATGCGCAAAAAACCAACACTCCCCCATGACTCAGAGGTGTAGTGCACATGGACGGGGAGAGGCACAGTCAACAACTAGACTCCCCCAGGGCACGCAGAGACGCAGGCAAGGACAAAGAGAGCCACTCACGGACGCACGCCAACCGAACTCACAGCCTTCTTGAACGAGTCGCGTTTCAATGCCTTGGTCAAGACCAACCAGCTGTCGTGTTGTCTCAACCCACACAATGTTGATGCTGTCGTCATGCAACAGTGAATGCAAATAGTGATCCTCAACGTTGATGTGCTTTGTGCATGTGTGATGTACGCCATCGTTGTCGGCGATGGCCATGGCACTCTCATTGTCACAATGCAACGTGATGGATGCGACAGACTGACGCAACTCGGACAACAAACGACGCAACCACACACTCTTACACGCGCCTGAGCCAAAGGCCGCGTACTCAGCCTGAGCAGTGTTGCATGCAATGCACCCATGCTTGCCACTGCGTCAGGACACAGCCGTGCCGCCGATCAGAAAGATCTAGCTTGTGTGACTCTTGCCGTCTGTATTGCCGGCCCAGTCACTGTCGGTGTAGCCCACCGCGACGACAGACGGCTGGCGGCGGAACCTGATACCTCATCGAGGAGTCGAGATGACGTAGCGCAGTACTCGGATCCCGGCCTCGAAGTGGAGGTAATGTGGCTCTTGAGAAAACTGAGCCAGGAAGTTGACGGTGAACGCGATGTCTGGGCGTGTCATCGCCGCCAGGAACATTAGTGACCCGATGACTCGCAGATATGTGGTCACGTCAACTGNCTGTATTGCCGGCCCAGTCACTGTCGGTGTAGCCCACCGCGACGACAGACGGCTGGCGGCGGAACCTGATACCTCATCGAGGAGTCGAGATGACGTAGCGCAGTACTCGGATCCCGGCCTCGAAGTGGAGGTAACGCGGCTCTTGAGAAAACTGAGCCAGGAAGTTGACGGTGAACGCGATGTCTGGGCGTGTCATCGCCGCCAGGAACATTAGTGACCCGATGACTCGCAGATATGTGGTCACGTCAACTGGCTCCCCAACAACGGCTGGATCAAGACTCTTCAGCTTCACCTGGCCATCAAGTGACATGGGTGAAGATGCGCTCGGCACAAGTGGCAGGTCCTCGGCGAAGCGAGTGGACAAGGTCTGCACATAGGCAGCCTGGTGGACGTGGAGAATGCCCTGGGAGCGAACATGCTCGAGCTCCATGCCCAGGAAGACTTGGGAAAACCCGAGATCCTTCATCTAGTAGGCGGTGTGCGGGAGGTCCTTGACCCGCTGGATGGCACCCATGTCAGGCGACATAATGAGGAGATCGTTGACTTAGACCAGGACAGCAGCAAGGGTCTTGCCTCGCGGGCTGACGAACAGTGCGGGGTCAGCGGTGCTGCGCTGAAGGTCGCCACGAAGGAGCGTGCTGCTGATCTCCAAGTTCCAGCATCGAGGCGACTACTTCAGGCCGTAGAGGGCCTTTCGCAGCGGTAAAACTCTCCCAGTGTCGTCGAAGCCTAGAGGCTGCACTATGTAGAGCTCCTTACCCTCCAGTGAACCATGGAGGAAGGCGTTACTCACGTCCATCTGATGCAGCTCCCACTCATGCAACGCCCGGCTCGTGGGGAACCGGCCAACTGGGGCAAAGATCTGGTCGTAATCGACCTCAGGAACCTGAGCAAACCCCTTGCCTGTGAGGCGGGCCTTGTACTTGTCCAAGGAATCGTCGGGCTTCCATTTACATCGAAAGTCCCACTTTGCACCGATGGCCTTCCGACCTTGAGGGAGGTCAACGAGGTCATACATGTGGTGCTCCTGGATAGCAAAGAGCTTGTCAGCGCAGGCAGCATCCCAGTGTGCAGCCTCAGGGGAGGCTCGAGCCTTGCACAGGGTGGCTGGGTCCTCCGGGCGTGCTATGGAGCGGACTGAGAGAGCGTGTGCATCTCGAGCTCCAGGTGGGATGCGTGCAAGTGCAGCCATGACAGCATGCGAATGCTCGTGATAAAGCATGGCGTAGCCTAGTGGAGAGCCAGGATGAAGGTCTGCAATGATAGCCAATGTGGTCAGGCCGAGAGCCTTAGTGCCAGGGTCCCCACTCATGACCGTAGGAGTGGAAGAGACACGTGGCACGACAAGGGGCCGAGACGCCACTGGACGAGGTACTACGATCCGCATGCTCACTGACGGTCTGGGTCGGAGGGTGCCGTCTGGGCCACCAGCGTAGCACGCTAGGGCAGGAGATGGCACCGACTCTGATGGGCCGACAGAGGCGGATGGGGTTACTGGCCCGGAGGGACTAGTGGACGCGACTAGGGCTGCTGGCCCGGAGGGGCCTCCGGACGCGACAGGGGCCGCCGGCCTGGAGGGGCCGGCGGGCGCGATTGGGGCAGTTGGCCTGGAGGGACCAGTGGACGCGACTGGGGTGGCTGGCCCGGAGGGATCAGTGGACACGACTAGGGCGGCTGGCCCGGAGGGACGAGTGGACGCGATTGGGGCTGTTGGCTTGGAGGAGCCAGCGAGTGCGACTGGGGCCGCCGGCCCGAAGGGGCTGGCAGGCGCGACAGGGGCCGCCGGCCCGGAGGGGCCGGCAAGTGCGACTGGGGCCGCCGGCCCGGAGGGGCCGGCGAGCGCGACTGGGGCAACTGGCCTGGAGGGACCAGTGGACACGACTGGGGCGGCTGGCTCGAAGGGACCAGTGGACACGACTGGGGCTGCTGGCTCGGAGGGGCCAGCAGGCACAACGGGGGTTTCTGGCCCGGAGGGACGAAGTGATGTGTCTCCCAAAAGCGGCAGGACGGAGGACGGACTCACCACTCCCCCACGCGACGGGAGGGACACCGACGAGCTGGAGCAAATGAGATCACACGGAAACAGCTCCTCAAAGAAGAGGGCATCGCGGGACATGACGATTTAGTATCGGGAGGGGTCCCAAAAGCGCCAAGCCATGGACTGACGAGAGACACCGAGAAAGGTGCAAGGACGCCCATGAGGGGCGAGCTTGTCGCCCTGCTGAGGAACGGGCAGCCAGACAATGGCCAGACTGCCCTAGACGCAAGCAGGGCAGAGGTCGGCTCATTGACCGCACCAATGCCAGTACGGCATGGACTGGCGGGGAAGGGGTCTGTGGGGAATCCGGTTCCAGACCCACGTCATGTAGGCCATGGCTTTAGAATAGAAGCCATCGGAGAGGCCAGACTCAACCCGCATGGTGCGGACGGCGTCAGCCATGGTACGGTTCCACCATTTGGATACATCATTCTGGGCAGGCGTGTAGGGCGCGGACATTTCGTAGTGGACACCACAGAAGGCGAGGAAAGTCATGGTCTTGCCCATGTACTCAGCACCGCGATCGTAGCGAAAGCGGTGAAGAGATTGACCACACTCGCGCTCCGCAAGGACAACCCAGTCCTGAATGGCACAGGCGACGTCGCTTTTCTGCCAAAGGCAGAAGACCCAGCGGTAAGGAGAGTAGTCGTTCATGAGGGTGAGGGTGAGGGCATAGCGGCCGTGCTCTCTGACACGGTAGGTAGAGGACCCATGATACTGGAATGGACCAGGTCTAGAGGGGCGGATGCACGGGAGGAGGACAGAGGGTATGTGGACCGGTGCATCTTGCCCTGAGTGCAATCAACCCACTTTGTGGGGCACGCGAGAGGAAAAGTCTCTGAGTCAAGGCCCTTGGCCGGCTGGGTGCGGAGCATGCTGTCTACGGCAGCAGAGTGGACGTGGCAAAGGTGGCGGTGCAGGAGTCGGATGTGCTGTGGAGAGAGCATGCTGGTGATGAACACATGGCCTGTGGCGGCCGACGAGGAAGGGACAGAAGGAGAGGAGGACCGACGAGGTATGTGCCACAGGTTGCCACGGGCGGTGGCGTGCAAAACGACAAGACCGGATGGACGCAATGACATAGTGCCAACACCATGCGAGTGCACAATATCCATGCTCATGCGGTCAAGGGTAGTAACGGACAGAATGCTCAGCTCAAGACCTTGGACGAAGAGGACATCGGTCGAAAAGATATCACCGGGAAGACCACGGAACGAACGACGTCGACACTGAGGACAGGTAACACCTGTCCGGAGCCCGTCCGGACCCTGGAGACATCGCCAAAAGGACCAAGCATTATGAAGGCCTCGCGAAAAACCGTCATGTGATGCGTGGCTCTGGAGTCGATGATCCAAGTCTCGGCAGGGTCCTGGACCCGTGGCGCCAGATCACTGACATTCACATGGCAGCAAGTGAGAGACGCGGACGCGGTGGAAGGGGGCGCAAACCGAGAGTGCCAATCATCAAGCCACGCAATGTCATCACGAAAGGGGGAAGACGAGATCATAGGGGATGGCGAGACAGATGAGGAAGTAGGACACGACAGCAGCTCAAGCTCAGTCATGCAGGGTACGGGGGACGAGCAGGAGATGACGCAACTGGCACTTCCCTAGGGGGGAGCACGAGGCAGGCCATGCAGAAGCGCAATGAACTGATTTAGTTGACGCTCGCGTGTGGACGGCCCGGGAGTGTAGAATGAGTGTGGAGTGATGGTGCCGAAGCCTCGATAAAAGGAGGGCTACCCTAGTGAAGGGAACGGAGGCGCCGACGGCAGTGGATGATACTCCTGAGGAGCTGGCGTCTGCGGGATCGGTGTTGCGGTCGGAGGAGAGGAGCCACTGGACGGGGTCGAGACGTCAGGGGTGGCAACAGCTATGGCGGAAGAGGCAAGATGACGCTCCCGCTGGCAACGCATGGTAGAGATGACGTGCGCCTTGTCCGTCGGTAGCGAGCACGTGTACCACCCGTACTGGCTGGCCACATTTGTGGCAGACCGAGCCACTACTAGACCCAGTCAACCGCTCTTGCTGTTGCTACTACCGCTGACCCTTGCCCTTCTTGCTCCGACACTTCTTCTTCCCCAACAACGAGGAGCTAGTGGAGGAAGAAGCGGCTGCGGGGGAAGCGACTGCAATGGAAGTGATGGCAGGGGAGGCGAGGGCCTCTGTGCGCTGGAGACAGGACTCTAGGTGAGCTTCCTCAATCCTAAGGAAGAGCTTGTAAGCCCAGGGCATGAGGGTATCCTTGGCCGCCATGGTGGAGAGGAGGTCCTGGGAGTAGTGGATGAAGACGTCTGCGTACGTGTTGGTGACACCGCGCTTGATGATGAGGAGAGCGGCCAGAGGGAGTGGAGCAGAGGTGCCTAGGCGGCGGAGGATGTCCTCAGCCCGCTGCTAGTACATAGTGACTGTCTCGGTCTCCCCCATGTGCAAGGAGTTGAACTCCCGCAGCAGACGGCTGGTCTCAATGTCGTTGGACAGGCGATGGGGTTAATTGAGGATGTGCCACGCGGCTGCAGGGACTGGGGTGCCGCTAGTGGTAAAGTCACTGAGAAAGGGCTCTAGGGCCAGGCGGGAAGCCGGACGAGCGATGGGGACGACGGCACGTACATCGCGACCGGCGTCATACAGCTGGTCGGCCTGGGTGGAGTCGTACGGGAGGGTGTAGTATGCCCACAGACCCCCACCCTGGATCCACATGCGGAAGCTGAGCTCCCAGTTCCGGAACTGCTCGCCGGCCTGAAGCGGCAGGGGTGGTGTCTCAAAGTCCTTTTACCTACGGCTGGCGCCTAGAGTGGGGCCAAGGATGGCGGTCACTGTCTACCGCTGGCGCTGAGTCTGCTCCTACACCAGGTAATGCGTGGTAGTGGACACAGCGGGGCTAGTGTGCCCAAGAGGAATGAACGGCAGAGGGGCACTGGTGGTAGTCTGTGAGACCAGTGACTGCTGTGCTGCAAGCTGTTGTGTTAGGGCGACGAGATGTTGCTGAATGGCAGTTAGGGGGTCGGAGGTGATGATGCCGATGCCTGTGGGCTATTGCTACTGCTGCTGCTGCTGCTTCTGCTAGTGTTGATGCTACTGCGGCTGCAACTTC
>SZWC01005043.1:8635-43042 GCA_023375785.1 Penium margaritaceum | reverse complement strand
AGCGGGGCTAGTGTGCCCAAGAGGAATGAACGGCAGAGGGGCACTGGTGGTAGTCTGTGAGACCAGTGACTGCTGTGCTGCAAGCTGTTGTGTTAGGGCGACGAGATGTTGCTGAATGGCAGTTAGGGGGTCGGAGGTGATGATGCCGATGCCTGTGGGCTATTGCTACTGCTGCTGCTGCTGCTTCTGCTAGTGTTGATGCTACTGCGGCTGCAACTTCTGCTACTGCTGGTGTTGCAGCTGCAGCTGCTACTGTTCCTGGTGCTGCTGCTGCTACTGCTGCTATTATTGCAACTGTTGTAGCTGTTGCAAGAAAAAGGGGGGGTCCCCCCTTGGGGGTCCCTCCCCAGGGGGTCCCCCCAACAGAGGAGGACCCCTCCCCAGTGGGGCTCTTAGCCATGGTTTTGGTGCCCCCTTCTCTTTGTTTTTTTCTTATGATGTCAGTAGTGACGTCAGAGGCTGGATGCTGATGTAAGCAACTGCTGTGGTTAGGGCCACTGCTACATAGTTGTACTTGCTGCTGTTGTTGATGCCGCTGCTGTTGTTGATGTCGCTGCTGTTGTTGATGCCGCTGCTGTTGCGGTTGTTGCCGCTACCGCTGCTTGCCGCTATTGCTATTAGTGCTGCTGCTCTTGCTGCTGCTGCTCTTGTTGCTGCTGTAGTTGGTATTACAGCTACTACTATTGTAGTTGCTCCTATTGCTGCGGTTGCTGTAGCGGCTGCTGTGACTGCAGCAATTGCTGCTGCTGCTGCTGTTGTTGCAGCTGCTGCTACTACTATTGCAACACCTGCTTTTGCTGTTGCAACAGCTAGTGCTGCTACTACTATTGTTGCAGCTACTATGGAAGAAAAAACTACTGCTGCTACTATTGGAGTTGCTGCTGCTCCTACTACGGCTGCTACTACGTGTTGTTGCGGGTGTTGTGGCTGCTGTAGCAACTATGGCAGCCACTGCTGTGGTGGGGGAGTTTTTTGTTTGCCCTTTTATTTTCTTTCTTCTCGTCTGGCCCAATGAGCCTCGTTACTCGCTGCTCGCAGCGAGTTGCTGGCAGCAAGCAGCAAGCTCGCTGCTCGTAGCGAGCAGCGGGCTCGCTACTTTCAGGCCATTGCTTGTAGCGAGCTGCGAGCTGCAAGCAGCAGCAGCTGCTGCTTGCTGTTGCCTGTTGCTGCTCGCTACTACTGCTGCTGGAGCCGACTGTTGCTGCAACTTGTTGTTGCAGCTGCTACAACTTGCTGTTGCTGTTACTCACTGTTGCTGCTGCTGCTCGCTGCCGCAGTTGCTCCTGCTACGCGTTGCTATTGCTGGCCCCCGCTGCTGCGGGCTGTTGCTGCTGCTGCTGTGAGCTGCCGCGAGCTGGTGTGAGCTGCTACGAGCTGCTGCTGCTACTGGCTCCTGCTGCTACTACAAGCTGCTGCGGGCTGCTGCTACTGCCGGTGGCTGCTGCTGCTGCCGCCGGCTGCTGCTGCTGTTGGCTGCTGCTGCCGGCTGCTGCTGTTGCACGCAGCTGCTGCTGGCTGCTGCTGTTCCACACAATTGCTGCTGGCTGCTGCTGCCACTGCTCGCTGCAGTGGCCTGCCGCTGTTGCTGCTGCAGGCTGTTGCTGCTATTCGCTGGTGCCAGTTACTACACCTGGGTGACGTTGCCACGTGCGTCGGCGCCTGCAGGTGTCGGACGTGGCCTGCCGCTCACCTCCTCGTGTCACGCGTGGGGGTCAGTGCTGTCGGAAAAAATCCGGCATCATTTCCCCTAGCCCAATGGTCGTGGGAAAAAAATTGACAGCGCCACCAGGCGGGTCAATGCTGCCGGAAAATATCTGGCAGCATTTCCCCTGCACTGGTGCGTATGGGGGTCCGCTGGCGTTGGCTCGCACCTTTACGCTAGTCTTCTGTTGCTGCTTCTATGCTCTGGCTCTAATACCAAAAATGGAAAACTAGGCAGTAGGTTGGGGCAGCAGCGTTGTTGATGCAACGTGCGAGCTTCCACGCTAGTTGCTTAAGTCTGCTGCCCCCTCAGTGTGCTGCTCTAGAGACTAAGTCTGGAAGCTCTGGGTTTGTTACTTAAAAATGTGCGCGCCAGTGTAAGCGCCAGAAAGCAGCTGAAAACTGAAAGTGACTGATTAGGAATGAAGAATGAGCAACAATGCGAGACCCCTCCAAGCTCTAGCTCCCCCCCCCACTAGTGTAGAACTTGTTACTCAGCTAACCAGCCAATCAGAAAATAGTCCTAGACCTATTTTCTGGCAGGCAGGGTTTTCTCGGTGAGCCCTGCCGGACGCCCAACAACCCAAAACCTGGGCGTCGTCCGTTTTGCCTAAAAACTGGATCATACCATAATACCAATGCTGCGAATGCAGTCGTGCAGTTAGAATCAGCTAGAAAGAAAAAAGGGACAAAGTGCTATGGCTGCCTGAACCCAGGCAGTGCCTACGACGATCCACGATGCCAAACAGTGCCATGTAGCAAGAGACATGGACCGTAGGCAGAGTTTGATGCTGCAGACGCAATGGCACAGTCAGAACCAGCACTGGGAGCATGCAGATAGCATGTGCAATGGCAGTGACCGCCAGCGGCCCGACCGCCGAGGGGGCCTACCAATGGAGCTGAGCACATCGCCGAAGGGAGGAGGCTCCAACGAACTGTGAGTGGACCTCAGCGTGCGTCGGCTCCACCGGACGACACTCCAGCAGCGTCGAGTCTCACCGTCAGTCATCTGCACACCGATGTACACAAGCCGGGAGGAAACAACAGAGCACAATGAGAGATGCGCAAAAAAACAACAGTAATATCGATTGCATCAGCACATGCACTCGTATGCAAGGCAGGTGCAAGAACGACAACGGTCCGGCTAAGTGAGACACGAATTGTCTCATAAGCTTCATACGCTTCAATGTGCAGGAGAGAAATGACAACTGACAAGCACTGAGCATATATGGTTGTCGTGGGCGCCAATTGTTAATGTTTGTGTTGAGTTGGTGACCCATTACACATGTAATGCCCTCTTGTCTTGCTCCACATGTACACTAACTCACACGTGTAAAGGAGATTTACTGTTGTGACTGTGCTGGAGCTATGCCCCAAATATAGGAGCCATCCTTGCTGAAGCTTTTACTCTATGACTATAGCAACATACTCGAGATGTGGTCCACGATCACTTGTTCCTTGTTTTACATGATCCCCAGTTTTGGTTTTGCTCGTGGAGAGCTATAGCCATTTGACGTTTTAGGATACCAAGAGGTCTCCAAACATGCTCGTGGTATTCTCCAAGAGGTCGGGCTTTACCCCCGAGTGTTGGTGTGATCTCAGTACGCGTGATGCATGTCCAAGAGTCACGCTCACAGGTGCATTTACTCTCGCTCCTAAGCTCACTTGCACTAACTCTTGTGCCTCTGAAACTTCAAGTACCACGAGCTTTCATCCATAGCCTGTATACTGTGGGGATCTCTCAACACCCTCATCTCTCACACCTCTTGCTCAAAGTGTTTAAGGGATTCATTGATACTATCAGAGCAAGGAGGGACAGTCCCTCCCACAAGCTGTTGTTATGTCAATGTGTTGGTAACCTCTGGACTTTATGTCACTCACATGCAGGCAGGCTACGACCATGTTGACAATCTCAGCTTCATCTCGCACATTCCTACGTGTACACATAAGTTTTCTCGGTGGCCCGTTCATGATGGTCACGTTTTCGGCAACCGCAAATCTGCACTCTGTCAATTTAGTTCTGCAGAGCGTGTCTTTCTACTTCCGCAGCTTCTTTCGGTTTCTCATTCGGCCACCTGAGTGAGCCGTACTGTTGCCGGGTTCTACATAGTTGTAGTATGGAATCTGGCAGCTATTTTCTTGGACTTTCCTATAAACCAGCTGACACGCAGCTTGCACATTTGCTGGCCGTACCAAGAGTGGAGGGAATATCTCCCTCTCTCGCTCATTGTTCTGTCAAACTCTCATTCTTTCAACCGCGTATTTTCCGTCTCTCCACCATTCTTAGCGTCGTCTCTTGCATTGTGTCCCTTACAACCCGCACTCTCATACAATATGTTGCTAAAGGGGGTTTCTCCATTCCCTCATGATATTAGAACAGTTGAGAGACTATACCCTCGAATTCCACCACACAATGTGTAGTGGTAGCTTCTTGCTGGGCAAGGCTGGGTTGGGTGGGGTGGGGGCGAACATGTATTGGCAACGTGGCAGCCCTGAGATAGGGAGTTGTACATAGTTGTACAGAGCTGTACGGATTTGCACGGAGTTTTACGAAGGTATACAGAGTTATACGGAGTTGTACACATTTGTATGGAGTTGTATAGAGTTCAATTGAGTTGAACGGAGTTGTACAAAGTTTTACGGAGTCGTAATGAGGAACGGAGGTCTGCAAATTTGTACTGAGCTGTACGGGGTTGTACAGAGTTGTACGGAGTTGTGCAAATTTACCCTACTGCTCTTGGATTTCGGTATTAATTGTTTCTTAAGTTGATTGAATGCGATACATTTTTTCGTTCAATGATTTCTACATACCATATAAATAATTGAACTGGAGTTTTATGTGAAAGGATATGGGATTTCAAACTTCAATTCTGTTTTTCTCTGTATAGAACGTTGAAATGAAGGTACTATTTGATGCAGATTCGACCATTAAGGACTACCAAAATAATTCAAACCTAAAAAATCTCGTCTAGTTCATAGATTTCATAATTCGCAATTTTCCATTTGTTGAAATCCAAGAGCAGTAGGGTATATGGAGTTGTAGATACTTGTACAGGGTTGTACAGGGTACAGTGTTGTACGGAGCTATGTGGAGTTGTATGGAGTTGTAATTAGTGGTACGGAGTTGTACAGAGTTGTACGGAGTTAATCCAACTTGTACAGAGTGTAGCAATTCATTCTGCATTATACCGAGTTGTACGGAGTTGTACAGAGTTGTACGGAGTTAATCCAACTTGTACAGAGTGTAGCAATTCATTCTGCATTATACCGAGTTGTACGGAGTTGTACAAAGTTGTACTGAGTCGTACAGAGTTGTACAGAGTTGTAATAAATTGTATGGAGCTGTACAAAGCTGCACGGAGTCGTAGCAATTTGTATGGAGCTGTACAGAGTTGTACAGAGTTTTTCAGAGTTGTAAAAAGTTGTACAGATGTGTACGGAGTTGTACAGAGTTGTATGGTGTTGTACAGAGTTGTGCGGAGTTGTGGCGAGTTGTAGCAAGTTGTATGGAGTTGTACGGAGTTGAACGGATTTGTCTGGAGTTGTACTGAGTTGGACGGAGTTGTACTGAGTTGTACAGGGTTGTACATAGGTATACGGAGTTGTACAGATTTGTACACAGTTGTAGCGAATTGTCAGGAGTTGTACGGAATTGTACATATGTGTACGAGGTTGTACACAGTTGTACATAGTTGTAAGGAGTTTTACAGACTTATATAGAGTTTTACAGAGTTGTAGCAAGTCGTATGAAGGTGTACGATGTTGTACTGAGTGTACGGAGTTGTACAGAGCTGTACAGAGTAGTACATAGTTGTAGAGATTTGTACAATGTCGTACAGAGTTGTATGGAGTTATAGCAAGTTTCAGAGTTGTACAGAGTTGTATGGAGTTGTACGAAGTTGTACGGAGTTGTGCATAGTTGTACAAAGCTGTATAGAGCTGTACAAAGTTGTAGCAATTTGTACGAAGTTGTACCAAGTTGCATCAAAACTGTATGGACTTGTACGGAGTTGTAGGGATGTGTACAGAGGCGTAGGGAGTCGTACAGAGCTGTAGGGAGTTGTACGGATTTGTACAGAGTTGTAAAGAGTTTTACAAAATTGTACAGAGTAGTGCGGGGCTATATAGAGTTCAACAGAGTTGTGCTAATTTGTACAGAGTTGTACGGAGTTGTACAGGGTTGTAAATGGTTGTACAGGGTTTTACAGAGTTGTATGCATCTGTATACAGTCGTATGGATTTTTAAGGAGTGGTACGGATTTGTACAGAGTTGAAGGGAGTTGTACAGATTTTTACGGAGTTGTATAAAGTTGTACAGGTTGATCGTACTTGTACAAAGTTGTAGCATTTTTTACAGAGTTATGCTGAGTTATACGGAGTCGTACAGAGTTGTACAAAGTTGTATGGAGTTGTAAGAAATAGTATTGAGTTTTATGGACTTGTACAAAGCTATATGGAGGTCTACGGAGTAGTAGCGATTTGTACGGAGTTACATGGAGTTGTACGGAGCTGTACAAAGTTGTACGGAGTTGACGGATGTGTACGGAGTTGTGTGAAGTTGTACGGATTTTAGCGAGTTGTAGCGAGTTGTAGCGCGTTGTAGCAAATTGTACTCAGGTGTACGGAGTTGGACAGAGTTAAACAGAGTTGTATGGAGTTGTACACGGTTGTACAGAGTTGTACGGAGCTGTATAGAATTGTAGTAATTTGAACGGAGTTGTATGGAGTTATACAAAGATGTACGGAGTTTAACACATATGTACGGAGTTGTACAGAGTTGTACAGAGTTTTACAGAGTAGTACGGAGTTGTACAGAGTTGTACGGAGTTACACGGAGTTGTAACGAGTAGTTCAAAGGTGTACAAAGTTGTACTGAGTTTTATGGAGTTGTACAAAGTTTTACGGAGTTGTACAGTGTCGTACAGAGTCATATGGAGTTTTACGGAGTTGTAGCAAGTTTCAGAGCTGTACGGAATTGTACGAAGCTGTACGGAGTTGTATGGAGTTGTACAGAACTCCGTACATATTTTTAGCAATTTTCATCAAGTTGTACGAAGTTGTATCGAAGTTTTACAGAGTTGTACGGAGTTGCACGGAGCTGTACGGATCTGTATGGAGTCCTAGGGAATCATACAGATTTGTAGGGAGTTGTACGGATTTGTACAGAGTTGTACGGACTTTAACGCAGTTGTACGGAGTAGTACAGAATTGTACGGAGTTGTAAGGAGTTGTATGGAGCTTTAAATGACTGTGGGGATTTGTAGGAAAATGTGGAAATGTTGTACGGCATTGTATGGAGTTATATGGTGTTGTATGGAGCTGTACGGAGTTGGATGGAGCTGTAAAAAGTTGTATGGTGTTGTGCAGAGTTGTACGGAGTTGTACGGTGTTGTACGGAGTTGTATGGAGTTGTGCGGAGCTGTAGAGAGTTGTATGAATTTATATCAATCCTTCCTTATAGAGTTGTACGGAGTGGTATAAAGTTGTACTGAGTTGTACGGAGTTTCACGGATTTCTACAAAGGTGTGCGGAGTTGTACAGATTTTTACAGGGCTATAAGCGGTTGCACGGAGTTGTAGCAATTTGTATGGAGTTGAATGGAGTTGTACAGAGTTGTACGGAGTTGTACGGACTTGTCTGGAGTTGTACGGAGTTGTACAAGAATGAACGGAGTTGTAGCAAGTTGTAGAGAGTTGTAGCGAGTTGTCACGAGTTGTACGGAGTTACATGGAGTTATACGGAGTTTTACGCAGTTGGACAGAGTTGTTCTGAGTTGTACGGAGTCTATCAGAGTCGTACGGAGTCATAGGGAGTTGTATGGAGTTTTGCGGAGTTGTACGGAGTTGTACAGATTTGTAGCAACTTGAGGAATATATTTGCGAAGTAGTATGGAGTTGTATGGAGTTTTATGGAGTTTATAGAGTTTTACAGGGTTCTATTGAGTTAATCAGAGTTGTGCAAAGTTTAAGCAATTTGTAGTTGCACCGAGTTGTACGGAGTTGTATGGAGTTGTGCGGAGTTGTACGGAATCATACGGAGCTGTCAAAATTTGTATGGATTTTTACGAAGTTCTACAGAGCTATACGGAGTTGTACAGTGTTATAGCGATTTGTACGTAGTTTTACAGAGTTGTATGGAGCTGTACAGAGTTGTACGGAGTGGTAGAGAGTTGTACGAAGGTGAACGGAATTGTACAGAGTTGTACGGAGTTGTATGGAGTTGTAGCGAGTTGTAGCGAGTTGTGAGGATTTGTACAGATTTGTACAGAGTTGTACAGAGTTTCATGGAGTTGTACAGAATTGGACGGAGTTGTACGGGGTTGTACATCATTTTTCAGAGCTATAGCAAAGTGTAAGGAGTTGTACGGAGTTGTACAGAGTTTCATGGAGTTGTACAGAATTGGACGGAGTTGTACGGGGTTGTACATCATTTTTCAGAGCTATAGCAAAGTGTAAGGAGTTGTACGGAGTTTTACGGAGTTGTACGGAGTTGTTCTGAGGTGAACAGATTTGTACATATCTATATGGCATTGTACAAAGTTGTACAGAGTTGTACCGAGTTGTACGGAGTTTAACGGAGTTGTAGCCAGTTGTACGGAGGTGTACGGAGTTGTACGGAGTTATTCAGAGTTGTATGGTGTCGTACGGATTTGTACGGAGTTGTACGGAGCTGTATGGAGTTGTATGGAGTAGTAGTAATTTGTACAAAGTTGTGCGGAGTTGTATCAAAATTGTACGGAGTTGTACGGAGTTGTACGGATATATACGGAGTCATAGGGAGTTGTACGGAGTTGTACGGAGTTGTACAGAGTTGTATTGAGCTGTACAAAGTTGTACGGAGTTTAAGGAGTTGTTCGGATTAGTACAGAGTTGTACGGAGTTGTATGGAGCTGTACAGAGTTGTACGGAGTTGTACGGAGTTGTACAGAGTTGTATTGAGCTGTACAAAGTTGTACGGAGTTTAAGGAGTTGTTCGGATTAGTACAGAGTTGTACGGAGTTGTATTGAGTTCTATGGAGCTGTACGGGATTTTACGGATTTGTAGAAAGTTATACGGCATTACATGGAGTTGTACAGTGCTTTATGGTTTTGTACAGGGTTGGATGGAGCTGTATGGAGTTGTACGGAGTTTTTTGGAGTTTTACAGAGTTGTACGGAGTTGTATGGAGCTGTACAGGGTTGTACGGAGTTGTAGTAATTATTGCAGAGTTGTACGGGGTTTTACTGACTTGTACGGAGTTGTACAAAGTTGTGTGGAGTTGTACGGAGTCTTACGGAGCTATACAGAGTTGCACCAAGTTGTAGCGATGTGTACACGGTTTTACAGATTTGTAGGGAGTTGTATGGAGTTGTAAGGAGATGTACGAAGCTATATGGAGTTGTACAGACTTGTACGAAGTTGTATGGACTTGTACAGAGTTGTACAGAGCTGTATAGAGCTATACAAAGTTGTACCAATGTGTACGAAGTTGTATGGAGTTGTACAGAGTTGTACGGAGTTGTACAGAGTTGTATGGAGTTACAGCAAGTTGTAGCTAATTGTAGCGAGTTGTACGGAATTATACAGAGTTGTACGGTATTGCATGGAGTTGTATGGAGTTGTATTGAGCTCTACAAAGTTTTACGGAAGTGTACGTACGTGTATGGAGTTGTACGGAGTTGTATGAAGCTGTACAGAGTTCTACAGAAGTATACGGGGTTGTACATAGTTGTAGCAAGCTGTGCAGAGTTGTACTGAGTTGTACGGAGTTGTACGGAGCTGTACAGATTTGTACGGAGCTGTACATAGTTGTATGGAGTTGTAGAAATTTTTAAGGAGTTGTAAAGAGTTGTACATATCTGTATGGAGTTGTACAGAGTTGTACAGATTTTTACGGAGCCGTATTGGTTTGTACAAAGCTATAGCAAGTCATACCGAGTTGTACTAAGTTGCACCAAGTTGTACAGAGTTGCACAGAGTTGTACAAAGTTGTACAAAGTTGAATGGTGTCGTACGGAGAAGTACAGAGTTGTAGCAATTGTCAGATTTGTACGGAGTTGTACAAGTTTGTACAAAGTTGTACGGAGTTGTACGCAGCTGTATAAAATTGTACGGAGGTATACAGAGTTGTAGCGAGTTGTACATAGTGACATTGTTTGGTATTATCAGTGAAATATGCCTACCTTGGTTGGTCATTGTGCATGGTATCCACAACGTGCCACTACTTATTGAAGGTATGTGTACTTTCTAGTAAAAAACTAGTATTCCCAAACCATTGTTTCCCCCTCTGACCATTTGTGACTTTAATTTTTAGCTTTCAGTGTTGATCCAATCAAAGTGAAATTATTTGGTCATGGTGAGTGACATATGCCTACTTTGGTTAGTCATTGTGCATGGTAGCCAATTGTGCCACTATACATTGGAGGTCTTTGTACTTGCCTGTCACTAACTAGTATCCCCAACCTATTTTTCCCCCTCTGACCATTTGTGACTTGTATTATTAGTTGTCAACATTGACCCCACATAGTGAACTTCTTTGGTCATGGTAAGTGACATATGCCTACTTTGGTTGGTCATTGTGCATGTTAGCCACACCGTACAACTACTTATTGAAGCTCTTTGTACTTGGTAGTCAATAACTAGTATTCCCAAACCATTGTTTCCCTCTCTAACAAATTGTGACTCAAATTATGAGATCTTAATGTTGACCGCAGATAGTTAAACTCTCTGGTTGTGGTCAGTGACATGTGCCTACATTTGTTGGTCATCATGCATGGTAACCATACCGTGCCACTACTTCTTGAAGGTCTTTGTACTTGCTAGGCGGTACCTAGTATTCCTAAAACATTGTTTCCCCCTGTGACCATTTGTGACTTGAGTTATGAGTTGTCAACATTGACCACACATAGTGAAACTATTTGGTAGTAGGCCATTACATATGCCTGCTTTGGTTGTTCATTGTATATGGTAGCCACACCGTGCCACTACTTATTGGAGGTCTTTGCACTTCATAGTTGATGACTTGCATTCCAAAACGATTATTTCCTCCTCTGACGATTTGTGACTCGTATCATGAGTTGTCAACGTTGATAACACATAGTGAAATTCTTAAGTCATCGTTAGTGACATATGCCTGTTTTGGTTGGTCATTGTGCATGCTATCCCCACGGTACCACTATTTATGGAAGGTATTTGTACTTGTTAGTCTATAACTAGTATTTGCATCCCAATGTTTCCCCCTCGGACCATTTGTGACTCGGATTATGAGTTGACAACATTGACCACACAAAGTGAAACTCTTTGGTCATGATCAGTGAAACATGCCTGCTTTGGTTGGTCATTGTGCATGGTAGGCACACTGTACCACTACTTAATTAAGGTCTTTGTACTTGGTAGTCAATAACTAGTATTCCTAAACAATTGTTTATCCCTCTGACCATTTGTAACTCGTACAATGAGTTGACAATGTTGACCATACATAGTTAAATTCTTCGGTCATTGTCAGTGACATATGCCTAATTTGGTTGGTCATTGTGCATGGTAGCCACACCGTGCCACTGTTTATTGAGTGTCCTTGTAATTTTTAGTTAATGACTAGTATTTGTAAACCACTTTTCCCCCTGTGACCATTTGTGACTCGTATTTTGAGTTGGCAACGGTGACCCAACATAGTGAAGTTGTTTGGTCATGACCAGTGAAACATGCCTAATTTGGTTGGTCATTGTGCATGTCAACCATACCGTTCCAATACTTATTGAAGGTCTTTTTACTTGCTAGTTGATAACAAGTGTTCCCAACACATTTCTTTTCCCTCTGATCATTGTTGGCTCATACCATGAGTTGTCAATGTTGACTATACATAGTGAAATTCTTTGGTCAGGGTGAGTGACATATGCCTACTTTGGTTGGTCATTGTGCATGGTAGCCACACCGTACTAATACTAATTGAAGGTCTTTGTACTTGCCAGTCAAAAACTAGTATTTCCAAACCATTGTTTCCCTCTCTGACCATTTGTGACTCGTGTAATAAGTGTTCAATGTTGACCACACAAATTTGAATTCTCTGGTCATGATCAGTTACATATGCCTACTTTGGTTGGTCATTTTGCCTGGTAGCCACAAGGTACCACTACTTTTGGAAGGTCTTTGTAATTGTTAGTCTATAGTTATTATTCCCAACCTATTGTTTCTCCCTCTGACCGTTTGTGACTCGTATTTTGAGTTTTCAACGTTGACCACACATAGTGAAATTGTTTTGGTCATGTTCAGTGACATATGCCTATTTCGGTTGGTCCTTATGCATGGTAGCCACACGATGCCACTACTTATTGAATGCGTTTGTACTTGCTATTTGATAACTAACATTCCCAAATCAATGGTTTCCCGTCTAACCATTTGTGACTCGTATTATGAGTTGTCAACATTGACCACACATAGTGAGATTCTTCTTTCATGGTCCGTAAAAAATGCCTACTTTGGTTGGTCATTGTGTATAGTAGCCACACCGTGCCACATGAATGTTTTGGTTGTTTATTGTGCATGGTAGCCACACTGTGCCGGTACGTATTGAAGATCTTTGTACATGCTATTTGATGACCAGTATTTCCAAACAAGTGTTTTCCCCTCTGGCCATTTGTGACTCGTATTACGAGTTGTCAACATTGACCACACTAAGTGAAAACCTTTGGTCATGGTCTGTGACATATGCCTACTATGATTTGTCATTGTGCATGGTAGCCAAACCATGCCACTACTTATTGAAGGTCTTTGTATAGGCTAGTCGATAACTGGCATTCCCAAACCATTGTTTTTCCCTCAGACCACTTGTGACTCGTATTATGAGTTGTCAATATTTACCACACATAGTGAATTTCTTTGGTCATGGTCAGTGACGTATGCCTACTTTGGTTGGTCATTGTGCATGGTAGCCACACCGTGCCACTGCTAATTGAAGGTCTTTGTACTTACCAGTCAATAACTAGTCTTTCCAAACCATTGTTTTTCCCTCAGACCACACATAGTGAAATTCTTTGGTCATGGTCAGTGACATATGCATACTTTGGTTGGTCATTTTGCACAGTAGCCACACCATTCCACTATTCATTTAACATATTTTTAGTTTCTAGTCGATAACCAGTATTCCCAAACCATTGTTTACCCCTATGACCATTTGTGACTCGTATTATGAGTTATGAACGTCGACCAAACATAGTGAAATCCTTGGTCATGGCCAGTGATATATGCCTACTTTGGTTGGTCATTGTGCAGGGTAGCCACATTGTGTCACTGCTTTTTTAAGGTATTCGTACTTGCTAGTCAATGATAGATATTCCCAAACCATTGTTTTCTCTTCTGACCATTTCTGACTCATATTATGAGTTGTCAACGTTGACCACACATAGTGAAATTCTTTGGTCATGGTCAGTGACATATGCCTACTTTTATTGGTCATTGTGCATCTTATCCACGCCGTGCTACTACTTATTGAAGGTCTTTGCACTTGCTATTTGATGACTAATATTTTGAAACCATCATTTCCCCCTCTGACCATTTGTGACTTGTATTATGTTTTTTCAACGTTAACCACACATGGTGAAACTCTTTGGTCATGGTCAGTAACACATGATTGTTTTGGTTGGTCATTGTGCATGGTTGCCACACCGTGCCAGTACTTGTTGAAATTCTTTTGACTTTCCAGTCAATAACTAATACTCCCAAACTATTGTTCCCCCCTCTAACCATTTGTGACTCGTATTATGAGTTGTCAACGTTGACCATACATAGTGAAATTCCTTGGCCATGTTCAGTGACCTATGCCTACTTTGGTTGGTCATTGTGCATGTAAGCCACACCGTGCCACTACTTATTGAAGGTCTTTGTACTTGCTAGTTGATAACTAGTATTCCCAAGCCATTATTTCCGCCTTTGACCATTTATGACTTGTATTATGAGTTTTCAACGTTGACCACACATAATGAAGTTATTTGGTCATGGTGAGTGACATATGCCTACTTTGGTTGGTCATTGTGCATGGTAGCCACACCATGCCACTACTTAAAGGTCTCTGTTATTGCTAGTCGATGACTAGGATTCCCAAATTATTGTTCCCCCCTCTGACCATTTGTGTCTCGTATTGTGAGTTGTCAACATTGACCACAAAAAGTGAACCTATTTGGTCATGGTCAGTGACACATGCCTACTTTGGTTGGTCATTGTGCATGGTAGCTACACCGTGACACTAATTATTGAAGGTCTTTGTACTTGGTAGTCGATATCTAGTATTTCCAAATCATCCCCCCCCCCTCTAACCGTTTGTGACTCGTGTTATGAGTTGTCATTTTTGACCGCAGATATTGAAAACATTTGGTCATGTCCAGTGACATATGCCTACTTTTTTTTGTCATCGTGCATGGTGGCCACACCGTGTCACTACTTATTGGAGTTCTTTGTATTTGCTGGTTGGTACCTAGTAAAACATTGTTTCCCACTCTGACCATTTGTGAATCTTATTATGAGTTGTCAATGTTGACCACACACAGTGAAACTCGTGAGATACCCCCCTGATTCGTGAAATTCAACAATTGACATTTAATGAATAGTGTGATTCTTGATTTCAACTAGGGTTTTTGGATTTGAGTTATTTACTCGATCCAATTTGGTCAAATTGGTGGATTTTGACACCCTTGAATTCAACGAAGTCACGTTCAAGTTCTCCTTAATGACATGTTGTCTCATGTTGATCAGTGATGCCTATGTTTCCCAAGCCATTTAGATTAATGTCACTATTGTCTAGACACTCAAATGTACACATGTAGGGACTAAATCCATGTATATTGATGAGAGAATGTACAAGTGAAATTGAGTTGATTTATTTATGTGGATTCTTGAATTCATCGAGGTAACAATTCAACAGATTTCAACCAGGTTTCAAAACATTACATACAAATTCAGAAATCAGGGAGTATGCCTGCTTTGGTTGGTAATTGTGCATGGTTAGCCACACCGTGACAGTACGTACTGAAGGACTTTGTACTTGCTAGTTGTTGACTAGTATACCCAAACCAGTGTTTCTACCTCCGGCCATTTGGGACTCGTGTTATGAGTTGTCAACATTGACCACATATAGTGAAAATATTTGGTCATGGTCTGTGAAACATGCCTACTTAGGTTGGTCATTGTGCATGATAGCCACAGCGTTGCACTACTTATTGAAGGTCTTTGTATGGTCAAAAAAACAATTAGTATTCCCAAAACAATTGTTTCTCCCTCTAACCATTTTTTACTCGTATTATGAGTTATCAATGTTGACCACACATAGTGAAATTCTTTGGTCATGGTCAGTGACATATGCCTACTTTGGTTGGTCAATGTGCATGGTAGCCATACCGTGCCACTACTTATTGAATGTCCTTGTAATTTCTAGTTGATAACTAGTATTCGCAAACCAGTGTTTCCCCCTCTGACCAATTGTGACTCGTATTATGAGTTGTCAACGTTGACCCAACATAATGAAATCATTTGGTCATGATCAGTGAAAATGCCTACTTTGCTTGGTCATTGTGCATGGTAGCTATACCGTGCCACTACTTATTAAAGGTCTTTGAACTTGCTAGTCAATAAATATTATTCCCAAACCAGTTTTTCCCCCTCTGACCATTTGTGACTCGTATTATGAGTTGTCAACATTGACCACACTTAGTGAAAATCTTTGCTCATGGTCTGTGACATATGTATTCTTTGGTTGGTCATTGTGCATGGTAGCTACACCGTGGCAAAACTTATTGAAGGGCTTTGTACTTGCTAGTGGATGACTAGTATTTCCAAACCATTCCCCCCCCCCCCTTTGACCATTTTTGACTCATATTATGAGTTGTCAACGTTGACCACACAGTGAATTTCTTTAGTCATGGTTAGTGACGTATGCCTACTTTGGTTGGTCATTGTGCATGGTAGCCACACCGTGCCACTACTTACTGAAGGTCTTTGTACTTACCATTCAATAAGTAGTATTCCCAAGACATTATTTTCCCTTTGTCCATTTGTGAATTGTATTATGATTCGTCAACGTTGACCACACATAGTGATTTTTTCTGGTTATGGTCAGTGACACATGCCTCTTTGGTTGGTCATTGTGCATAGTAGCCACACGGTGTCACTACTTATTGAAGGTCGTTGTACTTGCTAGCTGATGACTAGTATTCAAAACCAATCGTTTCCCACTCAGTCCATTTGTGAATCGTATTATGAATTGTCAAAGTTGACCACACATAGTGAAATTCTTTGGTCTTGTTCAATGGCAGATGCCTGCTTTGGTTGGTCATTGCGCATGGTTTTCACACCATGCCACTACATACTGAAGATCTTTGTACTTGCCAGTCGCTAACTAGTAGTCCAAAACCATTGTTCTTGCCTCAGACCATTTGTCATTCGTATTATGAGTTGGCAACATTGACCACACATAGTGAAAGTCTTTGGTCATGGTCAGTAACATATGCCTAGTTTGGTTGGTCATTATGCACAGTAGCCATACCATGCCAATACTTGTTGAAGGTCTATGTACTTTCTTGTCAATAAATAACATTCCCAAATCAATCTTTCACCCTCTGGCCATTTGTGGAATGTATAATGAGTTTTCCACGGTGACTTCACATAGTGAAATTCTTTGGTCATGGTCCGTGACATATGCCTTCTTTGGTTGGTCATTGTGCACAGTAGCCGCACCGTTCCACTATTCATTTAAGATCTTCTTGCTTTCTAGTTGATAGCTAGTATTCCCAAACCATTGTTTTCCCCCTCTGACTGTTTGTGACTTAGTTTTATGAGTTGTGAACATTGACCAAACACAGTGAAATCCTCTGGTCATGGCTAGTGACATCCGCCTACTTTGGTTGGTCATTGTGCAGGATAGCCACACCGTGTCACTGCTTTTTTAAGGTATTTGTACTTACTAGTCGATAACATACATTCCCAAACCATTGTTCTCCCCTCTGACCATTTGTAACTCTAATGAACTGTTAACGTTGACCACACAGTGAAACTCTCTGGTCATGGTCAGTGACATTTGCCTACTTTTTTTGGTCATTGTGCACGGTAGCCACGCCGTACTACTACTTATTGAAGGTCTTTCAACTTGCTAGTCGATAACTTGTATTTCCAAACCATTTTTTCCCCTCTGCCCATTTGTGACTTGTACTATGTTTTGTCAACATTGGCCACACATGGTGAAATTCTTTGGTCATGGTCAGTAACACATGACTGTTTTGGTTGGTCATTGTGCATGGTTGTCAGACCGTGCCACTACTTATTGAAGGTCTTTGTACTTGCCAGTCAATAACTAGTATTCCAAAACCATTGTCCCCCTCTTTGCCTATTTGTGACTCATATTACAATTTGTCAACGTTGACCACACAGAGTATAATTCTTTGGTAATGCTTAGTGACATATGCCTACTTTGGTTGGTCATTGTGCATGCAAGCCACACCGTGCCACTACTTATTGAAGGTATTTGTACTTTCTAGTAAAAAAATACATTCCTTAACAAATGTATCTCCCTCTGACCATTTGTGTCTTGTATCATGAGTTGTCAACGTTGACCACACATAGTGAAATTCTTTGGTCATGGTCAGTGACATACGTCTAATGTGGTTGGTCATTGTGCATAGTAGCCACACCGTTCCACTTTTCATCAAATAGGGTTTTACTTTCTAATAAATAACTAGTATTCCCAAATCATTTGCCCCCCTATCAACATTTGTGGCTCGTGTTATGAGTTGTCAACATTGACAACACATACTGAAATTCTTTGGTAATGGTCAGTGACATATTCCCTTTTTGGTTGGTCATTGTGCATGTTAGCCACACCGTGCCACTACTTATTGAAGGTCTTTGTACATGCTAGTCAATAGATAACATTCCCAAACCAATGTTTCCATCTCTGACCATTCGTGATTTGTATTACGAGTTGTGAACGTTGACCAAACATAGTGAAATCCTTTGGACATGGCCAGTGACATATGCCTACTTTGGTTGTTCATTGTGCAGGGTAGCCACACCGTGTCACTGATTTTTGAAGAGATTTGAACTTTCTAATTGATAAAAATATTCCCAAACAATTGTTTTCCCCTCTAACCATTTCTGACTCGTATTATATGCTGTCAACGCATACCACACATAGTGAAACTCTTTGGTCATGGTCAGTGACATCTATCTACTTTTGTTGGTCATTGTGCATGGTAGCAATGTCGTGGTACTACTTACTAAAGTTCTTTGAACTTGCCAGTCGCCAACTAGTATTCCCAAACCATTAGTCCCCCCTCTGACCATTTGGGACTCGTATTACGAGTTGTCAACGTTGACCACACTAAGTGAAATTCTTTGGTCATGGTCAGTGACATATGCCTACTTTGGTAGGTCATTGTGCATGGTAGCCACACCATGCCACTACTTATTGAAGGTCTTTGTACTTGCTAGTCAATAAAGAACATTCCCAAACCATTTTTTTCCCCTTGGACCATTTGTGATTCGTATCATGAGTTGTCAACGTTGACTACACATAGTGAAATTCTTTGGTCATGGCCAGTTACATGTGCCTACTTTCGTTGTGCATTGTGCACAGTAGCCAGTATTCATTGAGGGTGTTTTTTCTTTTTATTCAATAACTAGTATTCCCAAATTATTGTTTCCCCATCTAACCATTTGTGACTCGTATGATGAGTTGTGAACGTTGTCCAAACGTAGTGAAATCCTTCGGTCATGGCCAGTGACATATGCCTACTTTGGTTGGTCATTGTGCATGGTAGCCACACCTTGCTACTACTTATTGAAGTTATCTGAAATTGCTAGTTAATAACTAGTGTTCCCAAACCAATTTCCCCCCTCTGACCATTTTTTACTCGTATCATGAGCTGTCAACGTTGACCACGCATAGTGAAATCCTGACCACAACTCTTGCCCAACTATGGCACAAATCTGGCACAACTCTGGCACAACTCTGGCACAACTCTGGCAAAACTCTGACACAACTCTGGCACAACTCTGGAAAAAACTCTGGCACAATTCTGGCACAACTCTGGCACAAATATGGCACAACTCTATCACAACTCTGGCACAAATCTGGCACAACTCTGGCACAACCCTGGCAGAACTGTGGCACAATTCTGGCACAACTTCGGCACGACTATAGCACAACTTTGGAAAACTATGGCACAACTCTGGCACAACTTTGGCACAACTCTGGCACAATTCTGGCACCATTGTGGCACAACTCTGGTGCAACTCTAGCACAACTATGGCACAACTCTAGCACAACTCTCGCACAACTCTGGCACAAATCTGGCACAATTCTGGCACAACTATGGCACAACCCTGGCACAACTCTAGCACAACTATGGCACAGCTCTGGCACAACTCTGGCACAACTGTGGCACAACACTGGCACAACTCTGGCACAACTTTCGGACAACTATGGCACATCTCTGCCACAACTCTGGCACAACTCTGGTACAAAATTGGCAAACGTTTACACAACTCTGGCACAAATCTGGCACAACTCTAGCACAACTCTGGCACAACTTTCGGACAACTATGGCACATCTCTGCCACAACTCTGGCACAACTCTGGTACAAAATTGGCAAACGTTTACACAACTCTGGCACAAATCTGGCACAACTCTGTTACAACCCTGGCAGAACTATTTCACAGCTTTGGCACAATCCTGGCACAACTATTGCACAGCTTTGGAAAACTATGTCACAACTCTGGCACAACTTTGGCACAACTCTGGCAAAACTGTGGCACAACTGTGGCACAACTGTGGCACAACTCTGGTACAACTTAAACACAACTATGGCTCAACTTCGGCACAACTCTGGCACAACTCGTGCACAAATCTGGCACAACGTTGGCACAACTATGGCACAACTCTGGCACAACTCTAGCACAACTGTGGCACAAATCTGGAACAACTCTGGCAAAACTCTAGCACAACTCTGGCACAACTCTGGCACATCTATTGCAAAACTCTGGCACAATCCTGGCACAACTCTAGAACAACTCTGGCAGAACTCTAGCACAACTCTTACACAACTTTGGCACAACCCTTGCACATCTCTGGCACAACTGTGGCACAACTCTTGCAAAACCTTGGCACAACTCTTGCACAACTCTGGCACAACTGTGGCACAACTCTGGTATGAATTTGGCACAACTATGGCACAACTCCGGCACAACTCTGGCACAACTCTGGTACAAATCTGGCACATCTTTGGAACAACTATGACACAACTCTGGCACAACTCCGGCACAACCCTGGCACATCTATGGCGCAACTCTGGCGCAAATCTAGCATAATCCTGGCACAATTGTGGAACCACTCTTGCCAAACTCTTGCACAACTCTGGCACAACTCCGGCACAACCCTGGCACATCTATGGCGCAACTCTGGCGCAAATCTAGCATAATCCTGGCACAATTGTGGAACCACTCTTGCCAAACTCTTGCACAACTCTTGCACAAATATTGCACAACTCTTGCACAACTCTTGCACAAATCTTGCACAACTCTTGCACAACTCTTGCACAAATCTTGCACAACTCTTTCACAACTCTGGCACAACTCTAGCACAACTCTGGCACAACTCTGGCACAACTTTGGGACAACTTTGGCACAATGCTGGCACAACTGACTAGCAAGTACATAGACCTTCAAGACGTAGTGGCACGGTGTGGCTACCATGCACAATGACCAACCAAAGTAGGCATATGTTACTGACCATCACCAAGGACTTTCACAGTGTGTGGTCAACGTTGACAACTCATGATACAAGACACAAATGGTTAGAGGGGGAAACATTGGTTTGGGAATACTAGGTATGGACTAGCAACTACAGAGAATTTCAATATGTAGAGGCAGGATGTGGCTACCATGTACAATGACCAACCAAATCATGCATCTGTCACTGACCATGACCAAACAATTTCACTATGTGTGGTGAGCGTCGATAGCTCATGATACGAGTAACAAATGGTCACAGGGTGAAACAATGGATTGGAAGTACTCTTTATCCACTAGCAAGTACAAAGACCTTCAATAAGTAGTGGCACAGTGTGGCGATCATGCTCAATGACCAGACAAAGTAGGCATATGTCACTGACCATGACCAAAGAAATTTACTATGTGTGGTCCACGTTGACAAGTCATAATACGAGTCACAAATCGTCAGATGGGGAAACAATGGTTTAAGAATACTAGCTATCAACTAGCAAGTACAAAGAAATTCAATCTATGGTGGCACTGTATGGCTACCATGCACAATGACCAACCAAAGTAGGCATATGTCACTGACCATGACCAAAGAATTTCTTTATGTGTGGTCAATGTTGACAGCCCATAATTCGAGTCACAATTGGTCAGAGGGGAAAACAATGGTTTGGAAATATGTGTTATCGACTAGCAAGTACAAATACCTTCAACAATTAGTGGCATGGTGTGGCTACCCTGCACAATGACCAACCAAAGTAGGCATATGCCACTAGCCATGACCGCATGATTTCACTATGTTTGGTCAACCTTGACAATGCATAATTCGAGTCATAAATGGTGAGAGGGGGAAATGATGGTTTGGGAATACTAGGTATCGACTAGAAAGTAAAAAGACCTTTAATAAACAGTGGAACAGTGTGGCTACTGTGTACAATGACCAACCAAAGTAGGCATATGTCACTGACCATGACCAAATAGTTTCAGTATGTGTGGTCAGCGTTGACAACTCATGATACGAGTCACAAATGGTCAGAAGGGGAAACACTGGTTTGGGAATGTTATTTATTGACTAGCAAGTACAAAGACCTTTGATAAGTAGTGGCACGGTGTGGCTACCATGCAAAATGACCAACAAAAGTAGTCATGTGTCACAGACCATGACCAAAGAATTTCACTCTTTGTGGTCAATGCTGATAGCTCGTAAGAGAAGTCACAAATGATCAAAGGGGAAAACAATAGTTTAGGAATATTCTTTATCGAATAAAAAAATACAAATACATTAAAAAAAGAAGTAACACGGTGTGGCTACCCTGCACAATGACCAACCAAAGTAGACATATGTCACTGGCCATGACCAAAGGAGATCACTATGTTTGGTAAACGTTCACAACTTGAAATACGAGTCACAAATGGTCAGATGGGGAGACGATGGTTTGGGAAAACAATAAAGTAAAAAGACCTTCAATGAACAGTGGAACGGTGTGACTACTGTGCACAATAACCGACGAAAGTAGGCATATGTCACTGACCATGACCAACGAATTTCACTATGTGTGGTCAACATTGACAACTCATGATACGAATCACCAATGGTGAGAGGGAGAAACATTGGTTTGGGAATTTTATTCATTCACTAGCAATAATGGTTTGGGAATACTAGTCATCAACTAGAAAGTAAAAATACATTCAATAACAGTTGACAATCAGAGTTTTTTGGAGTTGTAGAGAGTTGAACAGAGCTGTAAAGAGTTGTACGGAGTTCCACTCAGTCGCACGGATTTCTGTAGACATATGTGCGTGTCGTCAAGATTTTCCAACCTCGCCACCAAGGGCAGCAAGGATTTTCCACTCAAACTTGCCCGTCCTAAAGTTGGAATACAGGTGTGACATCTAAGGTCTTTTTTCTTTAGAAGTCTGGAGAACGGCTCGGTGGACAAGCCAGCATGCACAACCATTTCTTGACACCGTTGCAAGGATTCTTCGACATGTCGTGTCTACTCATCAAAAAATGACAAGGAAGCTCTACAAGACAATGTGGTCAACTTTTTGGCAGATACAAGAGGATGCAGAGTTCCAAATGTACAATTCATCACACGTCATCTGTTGGTCCGCAAATTTGGCATGTCTTCAGCCCATTGTGCGAGGAGGACCAGGGGGACTGCGAGAATTGGAAATGAATTAGGGAATGCAGGCCCATGAAAACACGAACATGAGCTCTGTGTGTGAGTGCAATGCAAGACGATAAAAATTTGGCTATGTCTGGAACACATATTATGAAAGAACAAGGAGAGTTTACAAATGAGCCCCTAGCGGGCTTATGTAGGGGCGTCGGCAGCTAGCCGCACCGGGCACCGTCACCCCCGCTGAACCCAAATGAGTGAGCGGGGAGAACACACTGCATATAACACCTAAACAACAAAGGTGGTCTCCTCGAGGCACTGGAACAGCTCTCCGAGTACCCGGGTCTCGACCACCGAGAAAACACGAGTAGTGCTAGAAAAACTCGAAATCAGCGTCTAGACATCCAAAACGACTTTCCGAACATCGGAAGCCCTACTACAATCATCGGGTCGCCTCGTCGCACCGGTATAGTTCACCGGGTGTGTGGGTCTCAACCCACCAAGAAAACTCTCCTATCTCCCGTCAAGTCAACAAGACTGCCGAGACGCATCGACCGTGTCTCGCCGGCACTGTCGTACATGCTGGAGAAGTCTCGGGACACTCCGGAGGCACTCGTGCCGTCACGCCCTCCTCGACCATATACCACAAACGTGGGTATATGGATAATCCATCACAGTCGGTCGTGACGGGTGGAAACCACACAAACCAACACTCCCCTTAGCTGACATGGCCGTCAACGCCTGAACACACAAATAATCTGAGGTACTGAACAACACCGTATGCAAAACCACAGTCTACACCGGTCAACCACACACACACACACACACACACACACACACACACACATGTGTTACCCATCTCAGGTCTCCTCACGACACTGGTACATCATACCAAGTCTCCGGGTCTAGACCATGAGAAGAGTCATGCACACACACACACACACACACACACACACACACACACACACACATGTGTTACCCATCTCAGGTCTCCTCACGACACTGGTACATCATACCAAGTCTCCGGGTCTAGACCATGAGAAGAGNATGGATAATCCATCACAGTCGGTCGTGACGGGTGGAAACCACACAAACCAACACTCCCCTTAGCTGACATGGCCGTCAACGCCTGAACACACAAATAATCTGAGGTACTGAACAACACCGTATGCAAAACCACAGTCTACACCGGTCAACCACACACACACACACACACACACACACACACACACACACACACACACATGTGTTACCCATCTCAGGTCTCCTCACGACACTGGTACATCATACCAAGTCTCCGGGTCTAGACCATGAGAAGAGTCATGCACACACACACACACAGATCAGTGTAATGCACATCATGCACATGCCAGACGGCAAGAGGGTCTCCTCGTGGCACTGGCAGTCCCAGTGCCCGGGTCTCGACCACTGCAAGCAATCCAACACGTGTCTGTACACCGACCACAAATTCATCATCAATCAACACACAGGATCATAGGGGGTCGCCTCGTAACACGAGTGCAACTCACCTCGTGTCCGGGTCTCGACCACTAGGAGCAAACCAGCTGGCATGCGCATGCCACACGCACTATGGCCACACACCAAGACACACACGGTCATGGTCTCCTCGTGACACTGGTATAATCCACCGGGTCACCACTCATGGAAAAAGGTGACAATGAAGCAGCTCAGTTAGGTGGACGAAGGTTCGTGATAGCAGCAGCAGAAGGAGGAGCGATGACGCAGTCGACAGGAACGACGATGGCAGAAATTGAAGTCACGCTCAGCTCTCCTATGGTAGTGCCTCCAACAGACGTCATACTCGGAGCTGGTACAAGATCCTCCCCAAGTGTGGGTGTGCCAGATGCTGGCATAAAGCTCGTGTCCATAGTAGTGATGCTCCCCTCCTCTGATAATCGCTCACGCGCTACCATCACCTCCCGCTACAGTACCACTACACTCTCCTGCAGGTCAGCTTAATATGCCTCGGACAAATGGAGGCGGCCCATGTCTTCCTCGCGTAGGATAACTTCTACCTCATTGGATGCTGCACATGCAGACTGCATAACTCTTGAGTAGAGCTCCATTGGCATCTTTGCTGCTCAAGACGACGGAGCCGGTGCTGATGCATCCACCTATGGATCAACCGAACTCGCAATGTGCTGAGACGCTGGAACATCGACTGCAGCTGTAGGTGTCGTATCCACACCACAGCTCGTGTCTGTCATACCAGGCGGAATGAGCGGTCTTCTTCTCTCTCTGCCAAGAGAGAAGGAGGAGGAGTCGTCAGAGTCCGTGGAACATGTGGAAATGTCGCCCGTGTAGGTACTGCCACTCTCAGCGTCGATGTGATCAGCAGGATCACCAATAGGTGAACACGATAGGGCAGAACTCAACTCCTGCTGATGAGGTGTCTCCATCCGCGTGTATGGATCCGCTCCACTGTCCTCGACTGCCGTCGTAGTGGACACAAGTGTATAGGACTCCAGCTCAACAATGCCCGTCAAGGCGACCAGCAAGCTCAACTGGCACTCACAAACCATCTCGCTGGAAAGGCTATTCGCCGCCGCCTGCTCAATAATGGAGTGAGGACCACCATCCGACTCCGTCATGTGTGTCGCTGCGATGTTGTGTGTGCAAGAACCGATAGACTCTGGAAACATGGGCAACTCCTCACGCTGAAGTTGGTCCTCAGGTAGCGCAGATGACACAGTGGAGCCTGTTGTGTCTGCTGCAGTACATGTCCTAATGACATCTCTCAAAACTGCTGCTCTCAAGAATGCCTCAACCTCTAAAAGACCAGATGGCCGAATCTGCTTATGCACTACGACCGCTGTCGTATTGGTGTGAGTCTCGTGCACCAACGCCTCCGGAAATCCGTATGGGGCATCCCGATCCGCAAAATACTCATGTGCCACCGCTAGGCCGCTACTAGTTGGAGTCGCAAGTGGCACCGCCCAAGCATGTAGGACCTGCACTCCTCTTGATGCAACCTGTTGCTACAGAGCCTCCGGCACCAGCCCTAGCGTAGATGTAGATCTCGACGACATGGACGTCCCAAGCACTCCAACCTCTGTCAGACAATTTTGAGTCTGCTGCACACTCCCCCCCAAAAGTCCGGTAGACGCATCCTGATCTCTACGAGACTCGTGTGCCACTGCCGGGCCGCCACCGGTTGGAGGTGTGAATGGCACTGCCGAAGGATACGGTATCTGCGCTCCTCCTTATGTAACCTGCTGTTGCGGAAGATCTGGATCCAGTTTGGCTGTGGAAGTTGAGCTCGATGACATGCAAGTCTCCAACGTAAATGCCATGTTGGGATCAGATCCCACGTCATGTGCTGTCACTGTATCACCTGAGTCTGCCTCAGCTGACGCTCGGGCACCACGCCCTGGCACGAGTGCGGATCCTGTCGCTACGGTCACAACAGGCAATACGAGATGACCACACTCTCCCTCGATAGGTACAGTAATGGAAGCCGAGGAGGAGGAGGAGGGTGTATCAAAACCGGCGGGAGTACAGCGTGCAGAGCGTTGAGGCCGATGCCGCGAGGACACACGAATGGAACCACTGCGTGAACACATGTCATCGCAAGGTGGCATCGTGGTCGCAGCAGAGTGGAGGATCAAAAGGATGGTGGTACCCTGGGGCTGGCCGACAAGTGGAGCTGAAGGGACACCATCGGATGAGGAAAGAGGAGAGGATGAAGGAAAAGTGATCAAAGAGGCCGTCGACAAACTAGTAGCAGAAGCACGCTTAGTGATGACGAGGTCAAAAAGCCGTTGCACCATCTATCTAAAGCCGTTGCACCATCTATCTCAAGCCATGGATCCCGGGGAAGATGGTCGCCAGAGGTCCAGCTGCAGTATCTACCAACGCTAGCAGATCCGTATGTTGTGGAGGACGCAGGCTCGAGCGAGGCTAAAACCAAGGTGGATGCCAGCCGTGAGGGCGCGTCCAGTAGCCACGCCAACCATGACGTCCATCACCACAGTAATAGCAGGCGAACACGCAAGGCACCTGCTCAAATGTCTGCGCACTCATCTCGTGCGCTGGACGATGGATAGGTGCCGAGGGCACCTACTCCCGGTGGTAAATACCAAGCCACAGGAGAGGATGAGATGAGTAGGTACTGTCACTCCCGGAGGTCACTACGTCAGGGTCAGCAAACGTGACCAGACGGTGCGAGTTGCACTACCACAGTACACCTGGAGTAATGGAGTCTGACTAGCTGCGGCTACTAATGTTGTTGCCACTAATGGAGCGAAGACTCCTCCAGGAACAGAATGGGTGGCGGCGACAGGTTTGGCTGCTGTTCCAAGTGGTAAATGACCCAGCCCTCGGAGATGCACAGACTCGAATCTAGGGTCAATCGTACGGAGTATACTGTGCGCACCAATCCATAGGCCCCAGGAAGACGCCGGTCCACAATGCGTCTTGAACCGAAGATCGTCGCCATCAACACAATCTGCTGTCGGTTGGGAAGGCGAAACTGCAAGCGTTGCGGCAACTGCCGCAGCTGCAGCTACGGAAACTGATGTTGCTGCAATGGTTGCTGCTATTGCAGGTGTCGGTTTGATGCCGGGCTATTCTATGGCCCTGCACAAATTTTCTTCTTATCCTCAGCCCCCTTTTTTTTCGTTTGCCTTCACCCACCACTTTTTTTCTTTATCTTCCTCTCTCCTATTCTCGCCCCCAACCCCCACCCTTTCTTTTTCTTAACTCCTCATTTTTTTTTCTTTGCTCACCCCGGGTTTGCCCGTCACCCAGTTCTGGATTGCCCCCTAGAATGGGGGCAGGTCAGGATTGGTGGGGGGTGATGAAAAACGAGGGGGCGATTTCAGGTCCCCCCCCCTTGCTCCTTTGCTCGCTCGCTTAAAAAAGACAAGTGAGCAAGTGAGCGAGTGAGCCAGTGAGAGGGGAGGGGCTTGAGGGGGAGGGGGGTCCGCCCCCTCCTCCATCCGTTGACCGACTAGGCCGATGGGTCCCTCCGAGGGGCCCCTCGCAGGGGGCTCAACGGGGCCCTCCGAGGCTCGCCTCGAGAAGGGGGGGCTCGAACGGCCCCCAGACCCCCTCCGAGGGGGCCCCTTGTGGGGGCTCGAGGGGACCGCTCCGCGGGGAACCCTCAGAGGAGGGCTGCAAGGCCCTTTTGCAGCTGTAGCAACTGCAGCGACGGGTGCAGCTGCTGTAGTTGATGTTGCTGCTGCTGCTGTTGCTCCTTCCACTGCTACTGCTCCTCCTACTACTCTACGCAGCAGCTGCTGCTGCTTCTTGCTGCTACCGCCGCCGCTGCTACTAATGTTCTCGTTACAGCAGCTGTTGCTGCTGCTTACCACTGCCCGCGCTGTGGCTTGCTGCCGTCACCGCTGCCCGCTGCAACTGCTGCCGCCGTTGCTACAGTGGCTGCTGCTGTTCCTATGTGCTGCTGCTGTTATGTACTGTTGTAACTACCGTCGCTGCTACCCGCTGCTGTTGTTGCCGCCGTTGCTGCAGTGGCTGGTGCTGCTGCTGCTATGTGCTGTTGCTGCTGCTATGTGCTGCTGCTGCTGCTATGTGCTACTGCTGTTGCCGCCTGTGCAGCTGCTACGCATGCTAGCGCTGGCCGCTACTGCTCCTGCTGCTGTTGCTGTGAGCGGTTGCTCTGCCGCCACTTATCCAGTTGCGTGGCACCGCAGCTACCACGGCTGCTACGTCTGCTGCTACTACTGCTGTTGCCGCCGCGGTCGCTAATGTTGCTGTGCACGGCTCACCGCCCCTTTGGCCTTCATGTGCAGTCGCTTTGCGCTCCCTCACGCTGCTGCTGGCATGGCGCCATGTGGCGCGTTCTCTTTGCGTTCCGCCCACTACTGGTGCTTCTGCTACTTCTGCTGCTCACACGCCCCATATGCTCTGATGCCAAATTGGAAATGAATCAGGGCATGCAGGCCCATGCAAACACAAACATGAACTTTGTGTGTGAGTACAATGCAAGACGACAAAAAAATTGCTAAGTCTGGAACGCATAATCTGAAAGAACAAGGAGAGTTTACAAATGAGCCCCTAGCGGGCTTATGTAGGGGCGCCGGCAGCTACCCGCACCGGGCCCCGTCACCCCCGTTGAACCCAAATGCGTGAGAGGGGAGAACACACTGCATAAAACATGTAAACAACAAAGGTGGTCTCCTCGAGGTACCGGAACAGCTCTCCGAGTGCCCGGGTCTCGACCACCGAGAAAATACGAGCAGTTGTAGAAAAACTCGAAATCAGCGTCCAGACATCCAAAACAGCTTTCCGAACATCGGAAGCCCTGCCGCAGTCATGGGGTCTCCTCCTCGCACCGATATAGTCCACCAGGTGTGCGGGTCTCAACCCACCGAGAAAACTCTTCTATCTCCCGAAAAGTCAACAAGGCTGCCGGGACGCATCGACTGTGTCTCGCCAGCACTATCGTACTAAATGGAAAGCCTAGTCAGCAGGTTGGGGCAGCAGCGTTGTTGATGCAGCGTGCGGGCTTCCACGCTCGTCGCTTAAGTCAGCTGCCTCCTCAGTCTGCTGCTCTAGAGTCTAAGTCTGGAAGCTCTGGGTTTGTTACTCAGAAACGCGCACGCCAGAGTTAGCGCCAGAAAGCAGCTGAAAACTGAAAGTAACTGGTTAGGAATCAAGAATGAGACACAATGGGAGACCCCTCCAAGAACTAGCCTCCCCCCAGCTCTGTAGAGCTTGTTACTCAGTTCAACAGCCAATCAGAAAATAGCTCTATTTTCAGGCTGGCAGGTTTTCTCAGTGAGGCCTGCCAGACGACCGACAGCCCAAAACCCGGGCGTCGTCCGTTTTGCCTGAAAATTGGACCATACCATAATACCGACGCTGCAAACGCAGTCGTGCGTTCAGAATGAGCTAGAAAAATAGTAGCAAAGAGTTATGGCTGCCCGAACCCAGGCAACACCTACGGTAGTCTATGATGTCGAAGAGGGTCATACAGCATGCAACAAGGACCCTAGGCAGGGCATGACGACGCAGACGCGACGGGATGCGCTAGACGTATGCAGACAACAATTGCGGTGGCAGTGACCGCCGGTAGCACGACCACCGAGGAGGCCTGCCGATGGAGCTGAGCACGTCGCCGGAGAGAAGAGGCTCCAGCGAACCGCCAGTAGACCTCAGCGTGCGTCGGCTCCACCGGATGACGCTCCATCAGCGTCGAGTCTCGCCGTCAGTCATCTACACGCCGATGTACACAAGCCGGGAGGACACAACAGAGCACAATGAGGGATGCGAAAAAACCAACACTCCCGCATGACTCACAGGCGTAGTGTACATGGGCGGGCAGAGAAACGGTCAACATCCAGACTCCCCCAAGGTACGCAGAGATGCGAAAAGAGACAAAGAGGGAAACTCACGGACACACGCCGACTGAAATCACAGCCTTCTTGAACGAGTCCCGCTTCAGTGCCTTGGTCAAGATGTCAGCCAGCTGTCGTGCTGTCTCAACCCATACGATGCTGATGCTGCCGTCATGCAACAACGAACGCACATACTGATACTCAACATTGATGTGCTTTGTGCGTGTGTGATACACACCATCATTGTCGGCAATTGCCATGGCACTCTCATTGTCACAATGCAAGGTAATGGATACGACAGACTAACGCAACTCGGACAGCAGACGACGCAACCACATACTCTCACACGCGCCTGAGCCAAGGGCCACGTACTCAGCCTCGGCAGTGCTGCGTGCAATGCACCCCTGCTTGCCACTGCGCTAGGACACAGCTGTGCCGCCGACCAGAAAGATCCAGCCCGTGCGACTCTTACCGTCTGGACTACCGGCCCAGTCACTGTCGGTGTAGCCCACTGCGACGACGGACGGCTGACGGAGGAACATGAGACCTCGCCGAGGAGTCGAGACGACATAGCGCAGCACTCGGATCGCGGCCTCGAAGTGGATGTGACGCGGCTCCTGAGAGAACTGGGCTAGGAGGTTGACAGCGAACGCGATGTCTGGGCGCATCGTCGTCGCCAAAAATATCAGTGACCCGATGACCCGCAGATACGTGGTCACGTCAACTGGCTCCCCCACAACAGCTGGGTCATGACTCTTCAGCTTCACCTGGCCATCGGGTGACATGGATGAAGATGCGCTAGGCACGAGGGGCAAGTCCTCGGCAAAGCGAGTGGACAGGGTCTGCACATAGGCAACCTAATGAATGTGTAGGATGCCCTGGGAGCGATCATGCTCAAGCTCCATGCCCAGGAAGACTCGTGCAGACCCGAGGTCCTTCATCTGGTAGGCGGCGTGCAGCAAGTCCTTGACACGCTGGATGGCGGCCGCGTCTGGCGACGCAATGAGGAGATCGTCGACGTAGACCAGAACCGCGGCGAAGGTCTGACCTCGCGGGCTGACGAACAGTGCAGGGTCAGCGATGCTGCGCTGGAGACCGCCACGGAGAAGCGTGCTGCTAATCTCCTGGTTCCAGCACCGAGGCGACTGCTTCAGGCCATAGAGAGCCTTCCGCAGCCACCAAACTCTCCCAGTGCCGTCGTCAAAGCCTGGGGGCTGCCTCATGTAGAGCTCCTCACCCTCCAGTGAGCCATGGAGGAATGCGTTGCTCACGTCCATCTGATGTAGCTCCCACCCGTGCTGGGAAACCAGGCTGAAGAGCGCTTGGCCAGTGGAGAACCGACCGACTGGGACGAAGATCCGGTCGTAGTCGACCCCAGGGACCTGAGCAAACCCCTTTGCTATGAGGCGGGCCTTGTACTTGTCCAGAGATCCGTCAGGCTTCCACTTACACCGAAAGACCCACTTGGCACCTATGGCCTTTCGACTTGGAGAGAGGTCGACGAGGTCATACACGTGGTGCTGTCGGATGGCAGTGAGCTCCTTGGTGCAGGCGGCATCCCAATGTGCGGCCTCAGGGGAGGCTCGAGCCTCGCGTAGGGTGGAAGGGTCCTCTGGGCGCGCTGCGGATCGGACTGAGAGGGTGTGTGCATGACGAGCCCCAGGTGGGATGCGGGCAAGTGCAACCACCACAGCATACCGATGCTCGTGATGAAGCATGGCGTAGCCCAATGCAAAACCCGGGTGAAGGTCTGCGATGATGGCGGAAGTGGTCAGGCCGAGAGCCTTTGTGCCAGGGTCCCCACTCACGACTGCAGGAGTGGAGGAGACACGTGGAGCAATAGGGGGTCGAGGCGCCACGGGACGTGGAGCGACAGTCTACACACTCATTGTCGGCCGAGGTCGAAGGCTGCCGCCTGTGCCACGTGTGTAGCGCGGTCGGGCAGAAGATGGTCCTCAGTCCGACGGGTCGACAGAGGCGGACGGGGCTACTGGTCCGGAGAAGCCTGCAGACACGACCGGCGCTGCTGGCCCGGAGGGGCCAGTTGGCTCGGAGGAGCCAGCAGACGCTACAGGCGCTACTGGCCCAGAGGGGCCAGCGGACGTGACAGAGGCTGCTAGGCCAGAGGGGCCAGCGGACGCGACTGGGGCTGCTGGCCCGGAGGGGCCAACGGGCGCGACTGGGGCAGCTGGTCCGGAGGGGCCAGCGGACGCAACAGGATCTGCGGGCCCAGAAGGGCCAGCAGACGCAACTGGGGCTGTTGGCCAAGAGGGGCCATCGGAAGCCACTGGGGCTACCGGCCCGGAGGGGCCAGCGGACACGACAGGTGCTGCTGGCCCGGAGGGGCCAGCGGACGCGACTGGGGCAGCTGGTCCGGAGGGGCCAACAGACGCGACGGGGGTAGCTGGCTGGGAAGGGCCAGTGGACGCGGCTCGGACTGTTGGCCGGGGGGGCCAGCGGACGCGACAGGGGCTACCGGCTCAGAGGGACGGAGTGATGTGTCACCCGGAAGCAACAGGACGGAGAACGGACTCACCACTCCCCCACGCGACGGGAGGGACACGGACGAGCTGGAGAGGATGAGGTCGCGGGGAAACAGGTCCTCAAAGAAGAGGGCATCGCGGGACTCGACGATGCAGTGTCAGGACGGGTCCCAGGAGCGCCAGGCCTTGGACTGACGAGACACCCCGAGGAAGGTGCAGGGGTGTTCGCGGGGGACGAGCTTGCCGCCCTGCTGTGGGGCGGGCAGCCACACAACGGCTACGCAGCCCCAGACGCGAGCCGGCCGCCGACCGCACCAGTGCTGGTAGGGCGTGGACTGGCGGGGAAGGGGACCGTGGGGGACCCGGTTCCAGACCTAGGTCATGCAGGCCATGGCTTCAAAATAGAAGCCATCGGAGAGACCGAACTCAACCTACATGGTGCGAACGGCGTCGGCCATGGTACGGTTCCACCTCTCCGAGACGCCGTTCTGGGCGGGTGTGTAAGGCGCAGACGTCTCATGGTGGATCCCGCACGGACGCGAGAAAGGTCATGGCCTCACCCAGGTACTCGCCACCGCGATCAGAGCGAAACCGGCGAAGGGGGCGGCCACACTCGCGTTCCGCGAGGACAAGCCAGTCCTGAATGGTTCGGGCGACATCGCTCTTCTGCCGAAGGCAGAAGACCCAATAGTAGCGAGAGTAGTCGTCCGTAAGAGTGAGGACATAGCGGCCATGTTCACCGATAGTCTCGGTGGGGAGAGGGCCCATGACGTCCGAGTGGACAAGGTGAAGAGGGGCGGACGCACGGGAGGAAGAGAGGGGGTATGTGGACCGGTGCATCTTCCCCTGAGCGTAGTCAATGTACTCAGTGGGGCACGGGAGAGGGAAAGTCTCCGGGTCAAGGCCCTTGGCCGGCTGGGTGCAGAGCATGCTTTCTACGGTGGCAGAGTGGACGTGGCAAAGGCAGCGGTGCAAGAGGCGGGTGTGCTGAGGAGAAAGCGTGCTGGTGATAAACACATGACCTGTGGCAGCCGACGGGGAGGAGACGGGAGGGGAAGAAGAGAGGCGGGGAACGTGCCACAGGTTGCCACGGGCGGTGGCGTGCAATACGACAAGACCAGATGGACGCAACGAAATAGTGCCGACACCACGCGAGTGCACAACGTCCATGCTCATGCGGTCAAGGGCAGTCACGGACAGGAGGCTGAGCTCGAGACCAGGGACAAAGAGAACATCGGTCAAAAAAACGTCACCGGCCGGACCACGGAAACGAACGACGCCAACACCACGGACAGGCAGCACCTGTCCGGAACCCGTCCGGACACCGGAGACATCGCCGACAGGACCGAGCATACTGAAGGCCTCGCGATAGGCCGTCATGTGATGCGTGGCCCCGGAGTCGATGATCCAGATCACAGCAGGGTCCTGGACAGGGGTCGCCACATCACTCTGTTGGCTCTAGTGGGTGTGGAGGCATCCTCAAGGATGCTTAGCTCTCAGTGGTTCACGCTACCAAGGTTTGGGCAGCCAATGGACACCAATGGTGAAGAGTGTGGAGCACAAGGATCACGGATGTGAGTGGGCAGAACACGTTGCATTCAGTAGATCTGAATAGAAACACGTTTTTGTTACTTAGCATAGTGAGATTACATCAGATTCTTATAGCCTGTGATCTTAGCTTTCCAACGCATCCAAGCACGCCCAAATCGGAGCAGTAGAGCCCCTGCTACGGCCGTCGAAGTAACCCTTGGTGGAGCCGAGCCGCCCACCATGCCCACGAACGGGAGCGACGGGAGGCGCTTTGACGGTGGCCTGTCGAAGCGCCCTTCCTGTCATCCCAACGTGGGGAGGGGCATGCCTTGGTCCAGGGGACCATCCACATTCATTCCTTCATGGTCCATGTGCCTTTGGAGCTCATTGGAGACGAACTAGGATCACTGGCGGTGGATTATCCCGCCACCTATGGCGGGTGCCAGATTCCACACGCCCAACACCCGATTTTCGGGCTAGGCTAACTTTCTGAATACTCACTCAAATCGAGC